>JAQMYL010000019.1:20223487-20247492 GCA_030014365.1 Clarias pachynema
TTTTTAAGGCTATGTATTATTAACTTAAGTGTAAAAACACTAAAATGTCAATTTTTTTACTTTTCTTTATAAAGGCATGTGTACACTACATTCCAAATGTTTAGAAAATGGCCAAACATATCCATATTTTTGGTATTTTAAAATTGGCCTTTTAAAAAGTCTTATCCGTCAATGACCCAAATACTGATTACTACTCTTACCTGAGCACTAGTGCTGATCTGCTGCTGAGGGAACAACTGCACATTGAGACAGTCTTTCCCCCAGTTGTCCAATAGCAACGACTTCCTCACTTTCCTGGCAGGAGCATCCACCTATACATCATCCAGGCAATCCAAGGAAAAAAGTATTTATTAAGGAAAACACTACAGTGTACAGCTCATAGGGAGATCAGCATGATATATGTTCTTCGTACCTCATACGCTCTTTGTTCAGGTTGTCCATGAATAAAGATATCCGTCCCTGTCTCTTCCTTCAATACTTCTCTAATGTCCTCCTCTAAAAAAGCCAGCGGCTGAGGCTGTGCACAGAGAGAAAACACACTCATGCAACGTATTCTTCTGGAACACACACTCACACCCATGCAATAAGGCAGCATGAAAGTAAGGCCGTGATTTAAAGATACGTACCACCATTTTTAACGGCCCATGCATCTTTTCCTGAGCAGCCAATGCATTTTTAAACGGAGTGGGTGTCCTCGGAGTGTGAGCCATTATGGACTTGCGAACTTTGGGTGTTCTAAATCTAAACAAATAAAAAAGAGGTTTGTTGAAGAGAGCTGTCGAATTCTCGATTCCGATTGGTCAGAATCGAGAATTCGACATAGTCTAATTCTCGATTAGACTATAACTAGTCTAAATTTCCTGGTAATGTGACAAACCATATTTTTTTCTCATTAAGTGAAAGAAAAAAAGAGAAGATAGCAAATAAATAATAATTCAGTTGAAAATCCCCATCTTATGACCATAACAAATGAAAATTTCAACAAATTTTATATTCCTATTAAGTTTGTTAATTTCAAAACAAGCTAAAACAATTGTAAGGACATGCAGAAGCCCAACATTAGAACTGTTATCTAAGCAAATCCAGCAAATGTTACCCAGCATTCTCCTTCTGATGTTTGGGTGTGGTTTCTCTCTGCTGGGGCGTAACAGAGAAGTTTTTCTGTGCACACACCGGAGTGGATGTTAGTGCAGGATTGTCCAGGTTCAAATGCTCAGCCCCAGATATGTTGAAGAACTAAAGTTAGAAGTAAAAATAAAAGTAAAACTGAGAGACGCTTTGGGTGAAACGGAGAAACCTGATGTGTGTAATTGAACGACTGTGGTTACACTCTGGTTCACACTTCATACCTGAGAGGGTGAGAACGGAAGTCCTTTAACTGGTGTGCTTTTCAGCGAGCTCTTCATGTTTTCTGTAAAAGAGATGCAGTTTGCGTCGTCGCCGAGCGAATGATCTGCTCTGTCTCTTGTCTTCTTTCTCGTCTGGGACAGTGGAGGGGAGTTAAATTTGCCTGCAGTGCAAGTGCTTTGGGGAATGGGTTTCCCCTGACTCATTTGAACACGGGGCCTGCACAGAGTAGGGGCCGGAGCGTGATACCCAACATCCTCTGTGGTGTCATCTTGAGCTGGGTACGTGCCATCATGGACAGGGGGTTTAGGGGGACTGACAGACTCAGATAGGTCAAAACTTCCCACCTCGCTCCAGGCCATAGGATCCTGTAGAGCAAGAAATACTTTCTCTTCATGTCTTATGATAATAATAACCATTGATTTTTTTATGTTTTATGGATATAAACTATCATTTGGGAACTAATGAAATGTAAATCACAGAAACCTTGCACTTTTATAGATGGACAATTTGACAAAAATATCATATTAAATCTTGATACTTTTTCACGATATACAATACATATCATTACATTTAAATTCGCCCAGGTTTGTACCAATGAAGCAGAAGGTTGAAACAACTGTCTGTACTGTAGTTGTCATAACAGGATATACTGTGTCATAACAGGATATAACGACTGATGATTTGATAGAGTTATTTATAACAACTATTTTGGGGGTACACTGTTTGTAAACCAAGCAACTATTTCAATTTAAACACTCTCTAAAAGAAATGGGAATTGGAGTAATTTCGGTGTCTCCTACTCACCGAGTTGATGAGGTCTATCGTTTCTGCAAACTCAGGAATAGTCTGCAGACTAGAGAGCACAGCGCTGGCCTCCACTGCCAGGAACTTGCTGGGAGAGACGTGCAGTGGTACAGAAGGAGCATGGCCCTTCTCTGCTCGACCCAGCTCAACACCTGATTCATCAGTAGTCCCCGTGGTGCTCATGGTTTCATTCACCAGACTGTCTGACCAGCTTGAGTAAGTCTCTGGGTTCTGAATGAGAGCAAGCATTGTGAGTCAGACAGGTAAGTTTAATATTCAACACAGAGTGAGATTAGGAATTTAAAGAGGAGCAGTAGTGGTAGTTATGGTGATGAAAAATAATGTGGTTTCCAGATTAGTGAATATAAAAACGAACACTAACACAGAATCAGCAGGCAAATCAGTAACCAATTACAATGCCTGCTCTAGAAACAAATCATTCTGCTTTTAGTGTCCCTGGTAAACATTAATAAGTTCATTATTCACCTGAGTAACAAGTTAAACTGCAATTTAACAGTTTCTATTAAGTTACTTAGGTTACAGAAATTCTGTATACAATACACACACAAAGAAAAATATAACATCACCACTGCCAACTTATAGAGCACAAAAAGGGAACGAAAAAAAAAAAGCATAAACTTTTAACTAGGATGAAAGCAATGACTTTCAAGCAGGTTCTCTTCGCCAGGCGCTCTCATGCTGTGCACTAAAGGATCTAGTTACTGACAGCAGGCCACTATCAGGTGGAGTAGCAATGAGGGTAAGCTAGGGTCACCAAGCGCAGATGATGTGGGGGCAAAAAAGGGGGAATTAAAAGAGGTATGGAAGGGGTAGAGAAGCCTAAGCGCACTATTCTACGCGCACACACAGTGGTTCTTACACGAGGACCGGACTGTCTTCTGACTTCATTCTCAGCTGACATAAGGAGCAGCTCTAGCTCCTTAATTCGCTGCTCTTTGTCAGGATCGTCATGGCACGGCTGTGAGATGGGGAACCAGGAGGGAAAGAAGGAAAAGACAGAAGAAGAGACGAAGACAACGATTTTACTGGTAAAACAACAAAAACTTGGCTCTGATCCCAAATTCCACCAAGATGGAACGGCATTAAAAAAAAAAGAAGTTTAAGTCAGAAATTAAGATACAGTTGACATCATATCCATGATGTAATTCAGAATAAGAGCACTAATTCAGAATATATCACCACAGCACCAGCATGCAGTTCAGACACACAACATTGAAAGCTGAGTCATTTTTCTGATTAAAAAAAAGGTTTTGCAGGAAGGGGGAAAACGGGGAAAGAACAAAACGCAAAGGGGTAAAAAAACAAACAAACAAACATGTAGTAGCACTTACAGAAATGAAGCCCGAGCTCTCTGTGATGCTGTCCATACTCTGTCTGCTGGTAGAGCCATACATGTATCCTGCAACCTAAAGAATTGAGATAAACAAAGAAGTGTTTTTTTTTTTTGTTCCCCCCACAGGATAACTACATTTTGTCTTAATTTCATTCAAACCATTTACCACAAAAATGACACACTTTACTTGAATAACTATCAAAAAGAATAAAATCCAAGGCTTAATTATAGTATTTCATCCCTGGCACTGTGTTCAAAGATTATACATATTAGTAGACTTAACAGTTGTCACCTGTGTCTGGCTGTTCATGAGCAGATGGCCGTGACCTTGCGATTGTTCCACAGACTGACAGCTTTTAGGGTGTCGTTTCTGAGGCTGATTGGCACTGAAGTTCCTGTTGCCATCCTGCAGGTAACCTTCCTGCTCCACTTTTCTACGCATGGTGGAGTTCCAGTGGTTTTTGATAGAGTTGTCTGTCCTAAAATATCCGTTAATGATCAGCATTTATTATATTCATTAGAGTTTATCAGACCAGTGAAAAAACAAAAGTGTTCCACCTGTTGGTCAACTGATTACGCTACAAAAAAGATTAGATCATATTGTGTAGTAAAGCTATTAACCTAATTACTGGCATTAATACAGACAAACCATTATACCTTCCAGGTAGCAGCTTTGAGATCTCAGCCCAGCGGTTACCAAGCCGTTTGTGTGCCTCGTAGATGATGCGGTCCTCTTCCTGTGTCCAGGAGGATTTCTTCACCTCTGGGTTGAGGTGGTTATGCCAGCGTTCTCGACACTGCTTGCCTATGCGGCCCTGTAGGTGCTTAGCGATGATAGACCACCGCTTCGGACCATATTTGTGCACCAGTTCAATCACCTGTGATGTTACAGTAAATATAGGAATTTTTACCTTATTTTTGCTTCTTTAAAAAATTCATCACTTTAATGTGGCTCAACTTCTGGCCTAGCATTTGAAAAAGTACTGAAATCAATCCTACATAAAAGCCAAAGTTATTCACAAATGCTTGCTTGCTGCTTGCTATTTCCATTTACAGTAAGAGCAAGAATCGTACTTGAATAGTGAGACAGCATTCATTGGATTCCTCTGGTACTGAGAACACTCATGTTATTATCGCTCATGGAATGCATTACTTCACAGCTTAGCTATTCATCCCTAATCAAGCTTTGCTCTACTTAGACCTGACTTCCAAAATTCCTCACAGACTAATGATTATTACAGTACACAGATTATTATATGACTTTCAGCATTATAAAACTAAATTCAACAGAGTGTCGATTTTATGTAAATGTTTGCAAATCAGTCTAAACAGCATCCTTAAGTATAGTAATTTCTCAACACTCAAGAGTACTCAAGAGCAGAACCTTGCAGGCTTTTACACCAGGGATATCTGCTACCCTCAAATGTCATTATTCCGCAGCGCCCACCTCCCATGTCCTCCCATCAGGCCCATGTAAACACCCAGCTCATCTTACCCTCTGATCCTCCTCTTTTGTCCAGGGCCCTTTCACCAGTTCTGGGTTGAGAACTTTCTGCCAGCGGTGTTGACACTGGCCATCTGTTCTTGTCTGTCAAGAAACAACAAAATCTTAGTTTAACACCTGCAGGTATCACACACCTTTAGAAAAATCTAGGACTGACAAAACTAAGCATATTCACAAAGTAAGCCAGAACAGTAGTAGTAATTCTCTGTAATAGTGATAAAGCTTATGTTATACAATTGTATATATATTTATTGACTCCTACAACATAAATTATAAATTTTTAGTCATGTTTCAAAGATCTAATCAATCACAGTGCATTTTTTCCTGGTCTCTGCTCTTTATTCAAGGTAACAAGATACTCACATGCATCTTTGAAATAAATGTACTATTATTAGATGTATTTGTGTTTATGCTTATCTCCAATGAATTAACAAGTTCTACATCACGAGTACTCTAGACAAATATGCCTAACATTTAGTTTCTACAGAAAAGAAATTTGAGAAAAGAAAGTTTAGCATTCCTGCCCTCACTTTTATTACTTACTGGGAAATAATTCACGATTAATTTCCACGCATCTGTGCCATGCTGCTCAACAAGTTTCTTGAGCTTCTCGTCCTGTACACAAAAACAAAAAACAAGAAGAAATGTTTATGGTGATTTGGGAAGCATGATGGCTCATACAAAATTCTTTTGACTCTCAGGGAGTTTCCTGTTAGCCCACAGAACACTTGTCAGTGCATTATATTGGAAACCCCTAAAACTCTGGAGAAGCCATAAGTGAAAGATATGAATACATCACCTCTTCTCGTGACCATTTCACTTTGCTGAGCATCTTTTTTGAATTCTTGGGTTCTGTGTCAGTTTCTTTGGACTTACGCTCATCGTCCTCATCCTCACTGAAATTAAGGAAAGAAGAAAAAGTGAAGAAAGGTTACCTTAGTATTAAATGCCCTCTTTTTTGCAACCTTTTTCCTCTTCATCATGACTTTGATCAAACTAGGGCAGCATGATTTAAAAATCACATTGAGATTATTTTAGCAGTTGTGATTTAAACTGAGATATTGAGCTATTAAATGTACCATTTTGCATTCAATCGTATATATCTAGTCTAACAGCAAAATATTGTAAAATTTCTCATTAAAAGTATGTTTGCCAATATTTATGTATCAACTGAAAATTATATAAAAAAATAAACAATCAAATACTTAAACTATTCAAACTCTACATTATTTTAATAAACTGCAGATTCAAATAATTAAAAAATTAAAATAATTGCACAGTTCCATATTGCGATCTATTTTTAGTCCAAACATTAAATGGTTAACCAACCGGCTTTCAAACAAGCACCTGCAAACTTGTGATTCAGAAAAAGTATGCAATCTTTTTAAAACCCTATAAACTATTACTGGTCTACAGAACTCTAAGAAAGGCAGGCAAGTGTATTTTTAAGCAAATGACCAAGGAAACCAATGTGTACTAGTTCACAGAAATTCCTTGTTGCTTGGTAACATTTCCCCACACACAGGGATCCGAAGGTTTAGTCACTACACTGTGTCCTGGGATACCGAAGTATAAACTTTTCTCCAAAGTCATAACTAGAAAGAGCGGTCGATGGTGTAAGTAATAGCAGTGATATAATCTGAAAATAACAAGCCGTTATGAACTTGAACACAATCCTCAGAGCTGTGAGGTGTTTAAGGGTAAACTGCAGGCCAAAGTCCAGCTCTGTCTTCTTATGGAAATAAAAAATAATAATAAATAACCCCTACTACTAGGCATGTTTATGGGCCAAACAAGGCCTCCTGTTGGTTATAAAATGTTTCGCCTGTGATGAAAGAGCTATTTCAGCCAAGAAACATGGCAACTGGAGTTCAGCACGAAGCTCCCCCTCTGAGAAAGTCTCTAATGGACTCTAAATAAACGGCCCCTTTTTACTTTCTGAGGTAAACTGCTCACATCACTTATTCAGGAGGCAAGCCAAACTCACTTTCAACCAATGGCTGCACATAATCCATCAGCCCACTATCCTTAAGGATTCAAATCTATCCACTAAGGTTCCACGAACATTGCACTGTCTTCCCAGGTCAGATTACTATTAATACTGAGTTGCCTTATAAACAAACCTGTAAACGAACAGATTGCATGATTGAATGTGAGCTGTGTTAAGATCATCAGTCGCTTTGAAAATAAAAACAACATGCACAAGCGGACTACTGTGGCAAGAAACTCGACACACACCCGGCACACCCACACACCCTGTTTAAGAGGCACAGAGAAAGGGCAAAATACAAAAACACACATTCACACTACATAAAGCTATACATTATTTATTGTTTTGCCAGAACCTCTCCCTTTTACTAAAATGCGTCACATCATTTTTCTTTTTTCTTTTTTTTAAACATAGTAAGTTGTTTTTGAGTACTTGAAAACGAGCGTTAATTCTTTTGCACATAACCTCATAATGACTAAGTAGTTACATAATGACTTCATAGTCTAGAAATACCTACACCAAGCCATCTTTTTTTCCCTCAGGTGTTAAGATCATCTCAAGCCTTTTGCACATCTTTGGGTATTTTCAAAGCTTTTAATGTTTTAGTAACCTGTGAAATGCAATGACCTCATGAATACGTGGTTACTTAATGACTGCACAGATAGACATTCATTTTGTGAGTACTTTTTTTTGCTGTACTCTGTATATAATGCAGTGATGAGTTTCAGTACTTTCTTTCTTGATTTTGGAAATGTGTATCTTTGGTCATGTTATGAATCATCAAATAGGTGTTTATAAGTAACCCAGTGGAAATGATCTATTTTTTTCCCCCTCAAGTCATTTTGCACATGTGTGTGTTATTGAATAAATTACAACAGACACGAGAACCATAATGATTATGTACAGTGGTACAAATACACACTAATATTTGTAATTAATCTCATGAAGCTTAATTACATGTATATGATGAGGAAAAAAATAAAGTAATACAATAAGTTCCTTTTTTAAATGTGGCTTAGTGGATAGCACTGTCGCCTTGCACCTCCAGGGTCTGTGTTCAATTCCTGCCTCAGGGTCTGTGTGGTGGGTTTCCTCTGATTACTCCGGTTTCCTCCCACAGTCCAAAGACATGCAGGTCACGCTAATTGGCGTTTATAGTGTGTGAATGCGTGTGTGAATGAATCCACCACGATTGTAAAGTGGGAATTAATACACTGGCCTCTGCAGTTCCTAGTTGAAGTACAGAGGTTCCTAAATGAATGGATAGATGGATGTAATGTGTAAAATAAACAATGATATCTGGCTAATCAAGTCAAACTGGAAAGTGACAGATGACTAAGCAGAATTATCTATAAGCACTTGATTATTTGTCTATACTAGACTACAGATTATATTTACTATATAATGGCTGTATGTTTTACACAAAATCCATTGCTAGTTTTGAAGCAGGTTTGCTAGCTAACTAGTTAGCTAACAGTTAGCTTAACTGGCATTGAATGACATCTAGCTAACATAATACAGTATACAGTACTGATAGCTCTTATATAAGTAAATGTATACAGTATGTACAATGTTAATTTTAACATTGAAGCAAAAAATGGTGATCACTGAGACTCACTATACACTCTTTTTGAGTATATAAACACTTAATTAAGTTTAAAGCTTGTAAAATTAGGGTTACTCGCTAATGCTAATAACTACAGTAACTAGGCTACAACTAGCATGTTACTCCATAGTGGTGATTATTATCCATTTTAAACGTGTATAAATGCACTACATAATATTATATATGTCTATAAAACTGTTAGTTGTATTTATTACAAAATATAACGTGACAAATTGGTGAAAAACATGTTTTGTTTTTTTCAGAGCAGCTGTCATTAAGTGAAGATCCGTTTATGCAAAAAGTGTATTACAGAATCTACATTAGCATTAGCATGCACAAGCACATCTGACTTATTATTATAAGTTATTTATTTATTTATTTATTTATTAACTTTAAATTAAATGTATGGGATTATCTGTTGAATATGAATCTGTCTCACCTTCGGGGCTTCATGTTAGCCATGAGGAAGTGTGCAGCTTCCAGACAAGTGACAGGGGTTCTTATCCAAAGAGTGAAGATAGAGGGGTCCTGGAAATCCAAACACACACCAAAGAGATCATACACACTGCCACTGATCCAGACACATGCCACTGTCAAGCAGGTGCTCGAACGACTGCCATTAAAAACGACTTGACTCACAAACTCTTACATGCAACAACAACAAGAACAACAGCAGCAGCAGCAGCAGCACTGTCCAGGACGCAGCTCTGACACAAACTGCAAACAGGAGCAGATCAGGAATAAAACATGCCGTGTTACTCTCTCTCTCTCTCTCTTCCTCCTCTTCCTCTTCCCTCTGTTCTTCCTCCTCCTCCTCCTTCTTCTTCTGCTAATTTGTCCGTCCCGCCGAATCTCGCGCGCAGCCTCACTCCAGCTGCGTTTGAATCCTCGCATGTGATTGGCTGAAAGAAGAGGAGCGCGCTGACACAAGGCTCCATTCACAAAGTGACAATAACACACACTGCACTGACTTTGACATGCATATGCATACATGCATAAATATATACTTATACAAGATATATTACAGTATATACACGACATGCCCAAAAGTTTATATACACACCCTACAATTACAGTCATGTGTGCCTGTTTAAAATTTCATTCCAGAATTGTTAAAAATCTTTAGATTTTGGTGTGTAGCTATGGAGATTTGTGTTCAGCACTGATGTTGGGATGTCCTATTCCACTCACTTATTCACTCACTCACTCTTCGTCTATACAGGTTTATCCTGTATATAGGGTCGCCGGGGGGGCCTGGAGACTTAAGGCATGAGGCGGACTACACCCTAGACATACACCCTGGAGACACATACTTACACTCACACAGTATGAGCAATTCAGGAATCTGCATGTCTCTGGACTTTGGAATTGAGGAAACCAGAGCACCTGAAGGAAACCCACCAAGCACAAGGAGTACATGCAAACTCCATGCACACAGAACCCGGGGCGGGAATCAAACCCGGACCCTGGAGGTGCCAACAACTAAACCACCATGTCCAATTCCAGTTCATCCCAAAGATGATGGTTCAGAGGGGTGGAATTCAGTCTCTGTGCAGGACGCTCGAGTTCTTCCACTCCAAACATAACATAACACACCTGTCTTCATGGTGCTAAACTGGCTTTGAGGATCTCACACTGTCATGCTGGAACAGGTGTAGTAAGAAAAATTGTAATGTTACAGCATTCTATACAATTATGTGCTTCCCACTTTGTGTGGTGGGCTTGATGCTCAGATGTGGTAGTGGTGGCTCAATCAGTTAAGTCTATGGGTAACTGGAGGCTTCAAGCCCCAAGCACCACCAAGTTGCCACTGTTGAGTCCTTAACCCTATCTGTTCCAGGTGCTCTGTACTCTGACCCCAGCTTTCTAACTGGGATGTATGAAAACATTTCACTGTACTGTCAGGTACATGTAAAAAAAATAATTGAATTAATCCACATACTTCTGGCCATATGGTATAGAATGCTATAATGCCTAAACTGTGGGTCTATTCATGTGCAAGGTTATAGCATTCTATACCATATGGCCAAAAGTATGGCCATATATAATGTTTATAATAATGAATATAATATATGAATATAATGTTTATTATAATAATATAGCATAAATAACTTAAATTTACAAAACATAAATATCTAAACGACTTATGCATTGTAAAAATCTATATAAAAAGAAAGATAATCAATACATTATTGTTGATAAGAAACATGAATATAAAAAATTAAAATAATATATAATCTATTTTATACTGTACAGCGTAATATATGTGTATTCTGTGTAATCTGTATACATACGCACAACGCATGAAGGGAAAATATAGTTAAAGTAAAGATAACACTATGTCAGACAGATTTCTGTCAATAAACGTCGCCATGTGCGTTTATCTTACAATGGTAATATGTCGCCCTCTCGTGGACAGATTGTTTTTGTTAACAGACAGAACAAATGCCTGTACAGTTTTTAAACTGTCATTTTTAAGAGTTTGCATAATTTCACGGTGCCTCTGTGTTGATCAGTTTAAAATAAAAATATTTACTAGACACTATAGCTTAACACACTAACTAAACTCATTCCAGGGAATTGGATTAACTAGGTCTAGTTGCTATTTAAAACACTCAGGTAATTCTACTGAACTGCACATGCATATATTTAGCAAATAAACAATGTCAAAACCTCACAGGCGTTCTAGCAGTCTAGTTAAAACAGCTGTTTAGTTTGCACACTGTTCAATTTCAGATATAGAACGTGAATAAATATTTGAGTAAAACCTTTACATCTAGGACTAAAACTTAATCATTTGCTTATGTCCAAGTAAAGAAAGCCTTTTTTTATACTAAAAAAAAATTAAGAAAATGTTTTGTTTGTTAATTGGTTAAATTTTAAGGCAGTGGCACACTATTTCATTATTTTATTTCCTTGTTTGTCATTGATGCATTTTTCTTAACATGTTATTTGGAATGTGACAGTTGGATTTACACAACTTGTAGAAAATGGTAAAGCATATTATTATTATTATTATTATTATTATTATTATTATGAAGAAGAAGAAGAAGAAGAAGAAGAAAGAGTTAAAATACCAACATTACTATTGTCCATAAATCTCCACTGTATATGCCATCACGTTTGTGCATGTAGGCTACACTGTACACATAAACAGTTTACATTGTATGACCATAAACATCTGAGAATTTCTTAGAAAAAAGCTTGAAAACAGCACTTCCCTGTGCTGAGAAAGTGTGTTTTTAAGATCAGGTTAGATAGAAACAGCGTACTACAGTCCTCAGGCCACTACTAGAGCCCTTATTAGTAAAATGTTTCCATTTTAAAATCATCCACATGAACTTCAGCCCAGTATGGAACAAATGTATTGGAATAAACAAGGGATGGACTTAACAGTCTTATAAATGCTGCTAAATCAATACAATATATAAAACGAATGCTAAAGTAAATTAATAAACAGTAAGCCAAATAAAATTGTATGTTCTGTACAACTTGCCCTTTGCTTGCCGTATTTAAACTTATGTCTAATAGTCTAATGCTATAAATCTGTATCAGTTATTCTGTGTACATAATAACAGTTTATGTTCTGTGACTTTTATTTACTGTATATAGTATGTTTAAGAAATTAATTAAAACTTTTTTAAAATAACAAATTAATTCAAATAAATAAAATGCAACAAGGAGGAAATAAGATCAGTTTAACAAATATGAAATACATGAAAAATGCATGTAGCCTAACAAAATAAACCAGTTTAATGTAGGTCAAGTGATAAAAACAGTTAATATAAGAACAATTAGGCTAATTAGTGTTCCCAAATTGTCCGTAGTATGTGAATGAGTGTCTGAGTGTGTGAGTATGTGTGTGTGGCCTGTGATGGATTGGCACCCCATCCAGGATATAGGCCCCCCGCAACCATGCAACTATATAAACAAAACAAAAGAAAGGTTTTGTCTGTACATTGGTCAGACATTGCTGACCAGTTATATGCTGGATTTAATAATCTACTTTAAAATAAGCTACTAATAAGTTACTTGCTCAATGTAAACAAACACCTGCACCAATAAATATTCATTAGAAAATATATTTTTATTGTGATAAGTTCATATTTTCATGGCTGAAATAACAGCACTGAAGTGGTATAAGTGAATTTTTATTCATCTTTATCTAATCACCTTTTTTTTTATTTATTTCTCATCTGTGATTCACTCTCTGATTATAGAACAGGGAGTGTAATTGGCTGACGACGAAAGAAGTACAACTTAGCATAAACAATTCATAAACATAAACTTTTCTATATCAACTCTTTCCCATTGATTGTAATACGATGAAATGATAGTAGAGACAAAATCTTGCAGTGAAATAGGTAAATGTTGTACACTGCAGTGCTGAAATATCATGTTGTCGCACCAAACAAAATTTTTGTGAAATTACAGTTTAGAACCATTAAGGGATTTATCTTTGTTGCTGAAACAATAAGATCACTGCGTACATTAAAGCTGATCAGCTTTAACCTTTTAAGTATTTCTACACGCTAGACCAGACCCGGGCATTTTAAGGTTGCTTGGAATTAAGAAAATAAAACCTACTTTGAAAATTTTGCCTAAATGACAGATGTACCTCACATCTCCACCTAAAACATTCAACCTGACTTTGATGCACTTGTTAAAACTGAACAGAGGCAAGATCTCTCTCACTGAACGAGAAAAAAACACTGAAACATGTTTACTTTGATTTTTTTTATGTTATGTTACATTATTATTGGCATACAAAGACATTGTGGTATCTTAATAGAAAGTTAAGAAAGTTAAAGACAGAAAGCATTGTGGTGTAAAAAGAGTTACAAATGTTGCACAATTACCATTGTTTTGCATAATTTCACTGAATAAATTCAGTTTTTTGAACCTCACTCTCTCATTATCTAACAATAACACATACTCTTACCAGCTTCTGTAAACAATGCCATTTACTTATTTTATTTCAACGTAGAAATAAACTTAATAACCAGAGTAGATTTCAAACTTTTGGTCCGGCCCTCTACAATATTTTCTGCTTCTCATTTGGACCCTGGGGAAAAATAATTGCCCACCCCTGCGCTAGACGATGAGTCAGTGAGTGAGTGGGTAAATGAGTCTACCAGGTGGAGCCTAAAGGTGGGAGGAAACTGAAGATCCCTGAGGAAAACCTTCTTGGACACAGGGAGAGTGTGCATAGAAAATTCATCCTACTCCAGCCTGGAACGCTGGTTTGATGTAAGGTAGCAGTACCCGATTAGACGCTGTGGCGCAGGAGTATCTCTATCAAAATCAGTGGTAAAGTGGTAATTTGTCATGTCTTTTTTTATCATTATTATTATTAGTAGTAGTAGTAGTAGTAGTAGTACTAATAGTATTAGTACAAATTTTTCAGTGGCTTGGAGGAACTGCGCTACTCTGATCTTCCGCAGGGTGGCACTGTTGTGTTCCGTCTATAAAGAATATCATCGTTTCAGTTTGATCCCGTGACGAATAACTTCGGAAATTCGGGGGGGAAAACCGACAGTAAGCTTTCAGGACACTTGTACTCGCCCAGTTTCTTCACAAATCAAACATTATGGATCCCGGAAACCGCAGCTTCAGCTCTTTTATCTCTGGAACAATTTAAGAGTCTTCACACACACACACACACACCAAAGTTTGGCTGATTGTTTTGAAGTTCCTCTGCTGGACTGGACTGCTCTTTCCGTGGAAACTTAGTTAAAAGGCAAGTGATAAACAAGCAGACATGGAAACAGTGTAACAGTTTGCTGAATGAAGTGTAAGAAAAGTACAGCGTGTACAAATGGAGCTGAGCTTCCTCGTCTCCTCGTTATTACTGAACATTTGGGCTTCTTCACGGACTTTAGGTAAACACATTCATGTTTATTTTCGAATGAGAAACAGGAACAGGCTCAACATTTGTTGATTCTGTGGAAAGTTTGTTGAGAAATGTTCTTTGTAGGCTGCACGAGCATTAAGGAGAACATTCATTTCTCAAACACTCATTTCTAAAAGTTCCAGCAGAAGTAATACAGATTCATAAGGCAGTGTTTTAAACCCTGGATTTCTTTCTTTATTGTTTTTATGCTTTAGACAACATTTCCTGAACATGTTTCTAATAACTTCACTGAAACTTCTGCAAGACTTCAGCACTTTATACTGACTGTGTTTTCTGCATGAAATTGTGTCTGGAATAAATTGTTTCTGTCAGTGGTTTTCAAAGTGGGCTCCCAATACTATCTGTAATGTTTTTATTGTATTACAGTGATGGAAATCATAATCTTTATTACTAAAGCACTCAGTTTTTCTTTATTTCTTTCATTCTTTTTTTAAAGTTATTTGTCTGCTTGATTGGTCACTTGAATCAAATGGGTTTAACCCAAACCTCAAACAAATCAGAATATAAATAATGTCAGGTCAAGTACTGTAGGCTTTTATTGTCATTTCAATCGCATACAGTTCAATACAAAGTGAAGCGACTTTCCTCCAGGACCAAGGTGCTGCATGTGACATAAATTAACAAAACTATCTAAGAACATAACAAAAAGACACAAAAAAAATGACCACATAAAGTGCACTTTTGCGAATGTGCACACAGTAACAAATGCGACACAATGCAACACACTGTGACACTGTCAGCTTGTACCTCTTTTTTTCAGTTGCAGGAAAATTTAGGAATAAAAAACATGATGTGGCTTCTTGTTCTTCTTTTATTTCTTTCTTGTCTAACTTACAGTACTTTAAGTCTCTGCTTAAATTATGAACAACTAACCTGTCTTGCTCTTCTTTTCTGAACCTCACATTTGGTTGACATTTCTAAATGGCTTCAACTTTGTGCAAAGTCACATATTCACTAAACTGTGACTGTCTTGTTATAAGTTAATCTTTCCTCAGAATTGAAACACTTGAGGTGTTGTATGAGGCGGTTTTACAATATTTAACAGGACATACGCGTCTAAACACAGTTTAATCATGCCTGCCGCTCATGTGTACGTTAAACAGTACAGCGTACACCTGAGCGGCACTTGTGTGTTGACTCGTGTGGCAGAATGTTAGATGACAAGGAAGCGAAAGAAATTAAAGCATTTTGTTTTCATTAATAACATGTACTGGATATTTCTAACTTGCCCAACACCCATGACTGGATGAATGGAATTTTACTCCTTTGTTGTTTTTAGTTTTTCTAGGGTGTTTGCCCAGTTTTAGATAGCCCTTAGTTCCTACTTTTACTTTCATGATTAAATGTCACTCTGTGTTTCAGTCACTTGTCCTAAATCAGACATTGAATTATGTTCTTTGCTTCCTGATAGAGAGCAGTCAAAAAGGACCTGAGAATCCTTCTACATTAGATAGCTATTGTTTAACACAAGTAGGTTTAGGTGATCTTGTCTATTGTCTTCTTACAAAGAGCAAGATTACTGAAATAGTGAAAAATCTACATTGCTTGCTGTCTATTTGAACCAAACGACTAGGCTTAAGTGTACCTTTTACAGTGTAATTCTAAACCAGTATTTACTAATAAATCGCGTCATTTGTACAGGAATAAAGGGCATTGATGGTTTAAAAAAAATTTGTCTGCTCTGGCTGTGATTTAAAATACATAAATATATTATGAAATTTATTTTTATGTTCAAATACTAATAGAGAACAGAACTACAGTATACATATACAATAAAAGACCAATGTAACTTTATTCACAAGATAATCTCACCTGTAGATAATGCAGATTTGTACCCAAGAATTTGCTGTAATTACTGCTGTAATCATAAAGACTGTTCTGTTACCATACCAGGACTCTTATCCACAATCTGGTCATACTGAACATGCTTTCAACTGCTTGTCTTTACTCATCTACGTGTTCCTGTATACTGTAATGATCCACAATTGCACTATTTAGGGCATCCCAGGAGAGAATGCATTTCCTCACGAATCTACAGTAGTTCTCTCAATGCTTTTTATCCATGTTGTCTGACGGAATTTTTCCTCAACACTGTCGCCTCTGGTTTGCTCATTAGGGATCTAAATTTATATCAGCAGTTTCGTAAAAGCTGCTTTATAACAATGCCTATTGTTAGATGTGCTATACAAATTAGAACTGAGTTGAAAGATGTCCCTATGACCCTGAATACAGGATTAAGAGCTACACATGATGAGTGAGTGAGTGAGAGTGAAAGATGTCCTGTATGGCATGTGATCATGTCCTGATGAAATAAGGTTATGTCAATTGCTTTTTAAGAACATATTGGTTTTGTACACAAAACTGAGTTTTTCCTTTGCTTCAGGAACACATTAACGCTATAAAATGTGGATGTGAAACACATATATATTGGAAATTTATGGGCGGCTACATCGCGTCGCTAATTTTTTATACACATATCACAAATTCAGCTGTACTGGAACTGTGAAAATATAATAGATATAGAGAAGGGCTTACCAAAGGTGTTACTTGGAATACAGATGCAGTAGGTAGTGATTAGAGATATTTTAATTATATCAAGATGGTTGAATTATAACTAAACTGCTTTAAATATTTCCTTACCATGTCCATAGGTTTCTAGTTCTTCTTGCATTACTGCAGTATCATAGTCTGGTGTGTAGCTGTATAATTGTTTGCATTCTGCGTAAAGGTTAGGTGAGGGATTTTTTCCCGCCTCAGGGAGACAGAAATATTTATGGAATGTTAACAAGTAGTTCCCCTTTGTTTTGTACCATTTGGAAGAGTACCAAGACGACCATTTCATAGAGGGATTGTGTATTGAACTATTTGGAGTGCAGGATACGATTATCAGGGTTATTCAAGGCCACGGTTCAAACCGCAGTGATTAAGTTGCATAGCTCTACTTTAAGCCACAACATGGAACTGTAAGATTTTTTTTTTTTTTATCCGTGTAGTCCCGTTGTACTCTCACCTCTGGCGCATATTTTTATTCTGTTCATGTACAAAAATGTTTATCTGTGGTTAATTTTCTGTATGTGGATCTTATCTATGAGGACATTTGAATCCTGTTTTACACTACCTCCTTTCTGATAGTCAGGAAGTGAGTATAATTTATGCCTTGTGTGTGTCCAGTTTTGACTCTCAATTTGAGATGGAAAACCCATATACAGAAAGTTCAATACAAGACCAAGTTTTAAAAAAAAAAAGAATAAATAAGGAAGTGTAAAGAAAAGGCCATAGCGTGTATTTTGGCTAATGCATTTCAGACTGAGTTGATTATGCCTAGCACATTAACATTTACTGCAAAATTTACACAAAAGTCCCTATTTCAACAAGTTGAGTTATCGCAACATGCACAATGCAATGTTTCACTTTATTATTAGTACAGTCGATATGGAAATGTAGCCTTTGCTGTACATATAGTAGCTATTATACAAAAATTAGTTCTGACCGAGTAATCTGATTGGACTAAAGGCATTCCAAGAGTGGTCATAATAGAGCATAACAGTACTGGGACATTTAACTATATATATCACTCCATGTCACGTCTATATAACAATCAGTAATTATACTGTCAGTCCCTAGCATGGGTGAAAGTAGGTCAGTACAGTTTGCACTACTGGAATGAGCTGCCTGCCAAAACCCAGTCAGGGAAGCGCTTTCAGCAAGGAAATACATCTGATCTGCTACAGTAGGTCATCTTAAACAACACTTTGTTCTCTTAGTAATCGCTTCTAGCTCGTTCCGGATTGCCTCTAAAACCGTCTGTGTAAAGAGCTCCCCCTATCATCCGGAGGTCACAAGTTCGAAACCTGGGTAAGGCTGTAGCCTCTTCTGATTGGCTGAGCTGTACCTGGGAGAGGGATGGGTGGCATTCTAGCAATGTCACATCTGTCATGGCAGTGCTAACCATCATGGGCGTCTGTGGAAAAATTGGATAGCACTATCTTCCGAGTGTGTTACACGCAGTCCGAAGAGATGCAGTTGGCTGGCGTCACATGTCTCGGAAGAAATGCGTGAGAGCCTCCGCCCTCCCTGGTTGGTGGTTGTAGCCTTAATGGGAAAGTGCCCTGGTGTGACGGGCAGGAATTGGCTTTGAGTAAAATTAGGGAAGAAGTCCAGGGGAGAAAATGCAGCCCAGTCGGCATTTCCGTTTATCAGGTTTTCAGAACCTTAAAATTAGGTAAACTGTTTTCACTTAGTTGGACTGTTTGCTGGGGCACAGTGTAAGTGCTAGTAAGAAAATGAAGCAGAAGGAAATAGAGGAGGAGTCAGACTGGCAGCTCAATGCTTCACACTGTGTGCTCTGTGTGACTTAATTAGTGACCCTGATGGGGTCCCGCTGCTGCCATGCCAAGGTTTTCCATTCACACAGCTCTCTTAAGCAGTATTAAAGTGCAATAATGCACCACAATCGGGCAACAGGATTGTCTAATGGTCGCAGTCTTTCTTTTTCTCTCAGATCATGTTTTTTCTGTTCATCCCACACAGCTCAAGAATGGATTACCAGTTGTGTCTTTGAGCCGTGCTCCAAAACGGAGCACTAAGGAACTGCTGTCACACACACCGCCTGTACTGAGCACGGTCAGGAAGAACGATCAGGATGGACACACACTCGAACTGCCCTAATGTCAGCATTCCCTGCTACAATGAGCAGAGAGACAAGAAAAAACGTTATACTGTGAGTACTTGTGACTTTAATGAGTGCTTCTGAAAACAAACAAACAAACAAACATGCAAAAAAAAGTTTTGCCCTTGACATAATTTCTTTTTGAAATTACTGTTATTGTAGGTTTACAAAGTGATGGTCAGAGTTGGAAGACATGAGTGGTTTGTCTTCAGGAGATATACAGAATTTGATAAACTGTATAATACAGTAAGTGAAGACTTTTCCGCATTGTCTGTCTTATCAATGTATTTCTAAAATTTAAATACATTTCCAAGAGTAGTCAGTGTCCTTGTAACTGTTAAATGCTTCCTTGAGTAGAAAACAAGATTAGTTAATCATGTATTTATCTTTTTATTTGTAAAACTTTAGCGTGTGAATGAATTTGCTGAAAATAAATGTAGAGAATTGAAATTAAGGAACAATTTTTCCAAAGTCTGACATGTACATAAACCTTGTCTTTTTTTTAAATTTATTATAATTATATATTTTTTTAAACTACAGTTGAGAAAACAATATCCTGCTTTGAATTTGAAGTTACCTGCTAAGAGAATATTTGGGGACAATTTCGACCCAGGTGTGTATATGCATAAAACTTGCACTGCAGTTTATATCGTTTTCAAATTTTGGAAAAAATACTTTGTGACAATTGCTAGGCCGAGTTTCTTAGGTGATCTAGCTTCATTCAATTAAATAAAGATCATGTACATGTGGTGAACAGAGTTGTCTTGAACTCACTTTTTTTTTAAAGTGTGTCTTCCTTAACTGGAAGAGCATGTGGATGTGGAATTTGACCTTTTAACAGTTGGATGTACTGGTATCATAAAACTGTGCTTTTGTTTTAAACTCGTGTGTAACTAGTTAAATGTCAAATGCAGAAGTCGGTCACTGCTCAAGTAATTGAATGCATGTGTTTACAATTTCAGTTCATTTGATAAAGTCAGCGATTAAGTGCATACTAGTACCCTTCCTCTGCTCCTGCACGCTCTGTCACTGTCATTTGCATTCAGGGAAGGTTCTAACCAATGCTGACAGAGTGAATTTTGTTTATTATGTGACATGATAGTAGATTACATAATCTGAATAGTAGAGCATTGACCGTTCACTGTAAATGCCCTGACTACTGTATTTACATTTCCTGACTTTTTTTTTTTGTACAGCTGAGCAAACTACTTACATTACTTATCTAATATTTCTATGATTGTTATGATTCTTGCATATTGGATTCAATTCTTATATTTTCTTGTTATTCCCATCAGAATTTATAAAGCAGAGAAGAACGGGGTTACACGAGTTCATTCAGAAAATAGTGACCCTTCCACAGCTGAGCAATCAGTGAGTTCATCAGTCAGTATTTATTCTGTGCTTCGTGAACATTATTATTCATGAACAGTCGTGCTGACAAGTCCACCAGACTTATGCAAATTTCTGATCTTCTGCATGATCGAAATGTCCTGAGTATGCAAATATATCTAAAAATGTGTTTTTTTTTGTTGTTTTTTTTAATCAGCTGCGTTTTTATATGTAGTCATGTCAAACTTATCAGTAGGGGCTTTATATTGTCTTAAATGCTACAGCTCTGATGTTCGAGACTTTCTTCAAATGGACAAATCCCAGAATATCTCAGATGCTTCAGACGAGGATGATGAGAAGGTTTGTCACAAACCATTTTTATTATATTATAATTATATATACACATATGCACTGAGTAAAACTTTGTATTCTTGGGTGTAAAGCTGTATCCCTGTATGGCATCTCTCAGAGATGTCAGGATGGAAAGAAGATATTATGAATATTACAAATGAGAACATGCAACCAATAATCAGAGATTAGTAAATGGATTAGGTTAAGTTAGAAAGGTAAATGTAGGTTTTATAGAATATCTATATCATATCAGACCTCCAAACCACTATGGATTTTCCACAGGGTCACATTTTAACATCGGATTACACTTACTGCTGAGAGTTATCACTTGCCAGAAAGAGTCTTAATTTTTGGCATATTTTTAAGCGACAACTCACAGCAGATGAGGGAATCAGAAGGTTTGCATTCATATCTTAGGTTATTAATTCCTGAACATTGCAATAAACACAAAGAAAGAAAGTATGCATATACATTTTTAATTTCTGAGTTGAATTATTAGCCACAAACACCTTGTGGTTAATACCACACATGTGCATATACTACATTCCAGTTTTACCTTAAAGATTTATAACTTGTGAAATAATTGTATCTAAAACTAACCATGTTTTTTTATTTTTTTATTTATTTTTTTATAGTGTATATGTATGTTTTTGTGTTTTGTTTATAAGCGTCGGATATAACTACATGGGATATATTATGTTATTCTATTTATTACCTTTTATAGAATAACTCTACGTCCAGAAATATTAACCTGGGACCATCTGCAAACCCTCAGTAAGTTCAGTTTTCTGTTACCTGTTTATCTTGGTCTTATACTGTACTTCATGACGTGAACCTATAAAAAGAAAGCAAACACAAATTTATACCACTGTTTTTTGTTTGTTTGTTTGTTTTTGTTTTTTTTTAACTCCCAGGGCAAAGCCCACTGACTTTGATTTTCTGAAAGTCATCGGTAAAGGGAGCTTTGGAAAGGTATGTTTGTATTTATTATATTTTGTACATCTCTTTGTATGCTTATACATACCTGTATTTAATGGTGTAACATAGTCACCACTACATGAAGTGTGGTGGTATCAGTTCTGCAGGTACTGAAACCCCTTTTCTCCAGCGAACTGTTATTCGTTAGGTTTGTGGTTAGCAGATAATAAATAATGGGCTTTCCCACTGAGAATCGAGAGTTTCCAAGTTCTCCAAGATTTATACAATGTTTCTGTTCAGGCTGGAAGTTTTAATCAAACATGCTCCTTTTCACACCAAAAGGTTCTCCTTGCAAAGAGGAAACGAGACGGGAAGTGTTATGCAATCAAAGTCCTTCAGAAAAAAGTCATTTTAAAAAGGAGGGAGGTAAGTGAATGAGAATTGACTTCTAACCTAAATCTCTACCGCTATACTTGTAAATATCGAATTCATACTAAATTATCATGTCTACATTTTGTTTTCCTTATTTTGTTTCTATACTGATATAACAGCAAAAACACATCATGGCCGAGCGTAACGTGCTTCTAAAAAATGTGAAGCACCCTTTTCTAGTCGGATTGCACTATTCCTTCCAGACAACGGATAAGTTATACTTTGTCCTGGATTTCGTCAACGGTGGAGAAGTGAGTAGTCTCTTGCGTGCATATGGTATGTGTGGAATGTTCGCTGATAAACGGAAACTGGGAGTAGTCTAACACAGGAAGTGGAGCTAATGGAGTGTTCTTAGGAACTGCTGTGTCAAAACCTCTTTCTATCCAATGAATACATGGTATCAAGAATAGACAAGGCAGGAAGAAGTTGCATAAAATAAAAAAAAGTTGAGGAAGTGATGAAATCCTTATAGCATAAATGTATTTTTCCTAAAATTTATACTGTAGGTGACCAAATTTAAATATCTGTAAGTATGTAAATAATGAGCCAGGTATTTGAAATACTTTACACTGACCTATATACAGATTAAAAATGTAGACATGGAGAAGAGAGAACGGCATGATCCTGACCTCACTGAATTACTCACCTCTAAGTAGGAAGTGAATAATGTGGAAGTAGGAACTTAAAGGCTAAGCCTGGGGATGGACTTCATTGTTGCTTCATTGTTATGTTTAAATGCTTTTCTTGTTTTTTTTTTTTGTGTATGAACCTTGACTTACGTGCTAAATAATGGTTTGACTTCTGTTTATCGTAGCTTTTCTTTCACCTTCAAAAGGAGCGAACGTTTGCCGAGCCCAGGGCGAGGTTCTACATCGCTGAGATGGCAAGCGCACTGGGGTATCTACACTCTCTAAACATTGTTTACAGGTTAGTGCCCATGTTATAGATTATACATACAGTCCAGAATTATTGGTACCTCCATTAAAAACAATTTAAATTAAATGAAGCCTTCTGTGGAAAGAATTTGAATGTTTGTTTTATTTTTAAATATTGTAATTCTGTTTTAATTATTTAGCATTTTTACCCATTCTCATGAAAAATCTCATTATTTCAAAAGTTTTTTTTTTTATTACCTGTAATTTTTAGAGATTGCCTCTAAGAAATCATTTAAGCCTCTGGAGCAGTGTGATGATCTGGGGTTCTGTCAATTTGTCATGTCTAGGCTCAGCAATGTTATGTGGCAATAAAAAGAAGTCAGCTGACTACCTGAATGTAATAAAAGTCCAAGTGTTCCCCTTAATGCACTTTTCTCATCCTTGATGGCACATGCATATTCCAAGACTTATCTTGAGAAAGAATGGGCTTGGAATGCTTTTTATACATGAATTGGTCACCATATTGTGCTATATTTAACCACAAACTTTGAGTAAGAGTTTGTGTTTGTGTGTGTTCGGATTAATTACTGTATCACAGACCAGTTTTAGGCGAGAAAGATATATATATGTGGATGATAAAGGCTGACGGGTTTCTTTTTATTTAGTTTAGCTCTCCCAAGAAACTCTCCAGTTGCTCAAACAGCATGATATGTTTGAAATCAGCATGACTTTTTTTTTTTCATTATTGACTCTCTCTTGCCTCTTTGCTAATCACTGAGTAGATTAACTAGTTCAACAGCACAAGTTAAACTATCATCCACATGTATATTAAGATGTTAAAGTATGGAATAAGATCACTGTCAAAAATATTCGTGTGTAAAAAAAAAAAAAAAAAAAAAAGATTTGTGT
>JAQMYL010000019.1:20261135-20276829 GCA_030014365.1 Clarias pachynema
AAAAAAAAAAAAAAAAAAAAAAAAAAAAACATACCTTGTCTTGAGACATCCACACTCCAGGATACTTCTATCCAATAGTTAATTTCTAAAAAACAAATTTTTTTAACCTCATATTCATGATCCATACACTGCTCTTGGAAGAGAGTTCATGTCATATTAAATGCTCAGATATTCACAGAATCAACAACCCAAAACTGGTCAGATGGGTAAACGGCAAAAATGTGAATCATCATGGCTAAATTATTAAGAACAACAATCTGTTCTTTGTTTTTCAGTACATTGAGTACATCATATGGAAAGCTTTTGTATTACCTTATATAGTCTCCATATCACCCATGGTCATCCGTTGGGTCCTTTGTACAGAGAAAACATGGATTGTTTAAAATACATCACCCTCCACACCTAAAATGACCATGTCAAATTCACAACTAACAAATCAGTTGTACTGTCCAGTTGGGGATGGGTTAAGACCTTCACCACCCACACCTCAAATAACCACTCCCTAATTAGCTCTTTTCTGTCACAGCTATTGACTTTACACTGCTTCAGATAAGCAGCACTGAGGGAACAATCAATAAGTGAACTCAACTCCACTCCAAAACTTGACTGATGAACCAAATGTCAAAGTGCACATGTAGCACAGCTTGAGAGCACAACATCGCACACCAGCACAAAAGGTCTTACCACAGCTAGTATAACTCAAGGTCAGGACCTTTACCAAGACCGTAGCCCTCGAAAGAGGACTAAAAATTCAGAATTTCCTCAACATGGGTCATGTGAAGACCATTCCCAAGCCAATGTGGCCTCATGGGACAATAGACCTGGTCGTAACCAGCGGACAGTCCTACCAACAGCAGTGCAAAGAGCAAAAGGGCAGTTCATCAACCCTTGTGGGACATGAAACTGCCAAAATGATTTATAACTGCTGTAAGTGATAAGTAAAGATGCCTGTTGAACATCCTCTCTCATGATCACAAAAAAAAAAAAACTGAAAAATATATATGCACTGCATTACAACTTCAATCCAAAGGAAATCTGAACGCAATTTGGATAAATTACATCCTCCCAAACGTATAGCCACCCAACACGACGTCTGGAAATAATTTAACTTGCAAAACACACAAACTTGAAACCATAACCATGCCCATATGTACACATTTAATCAGCCTAAAGAGAGACTTTAAGCTACATACAGCTATATAACGTTTGCAATAACCTTTAGACTTCTTTCTTATAAATTCACACAACAGTACTAACAGGCTACAAATTAGAAATTAAAAACACAAAGCATGAATCCACTGAATTCAAAATACATGCCTGTTTTTTTAACACAACCTTTATTCATAAAAACTGAATTTAAACTTCTAAAATAATCGAAAGTTTACACTGTGTTCCCCCATTTAGAAATGACCTAAACTTTGAAGTGCTGAAAAGATGACCACGTGGTCAGACGTGGACACACGCTTGCCTAATGTCCGAGTAGTTTATCCGACTGAAAACTATTTTTCCATTAATTCGGGAACTTAATAGTCAAATTAAAGGAAGGTGAATCTTTCTGAATCAAGTATTCTATTTATTTAGCCATACATAAAGTAACGGCATGAAGTCGGTTGTCTACATTTCCTGGTCGGAAACTAGGCCAGGAGCGACGGAGCTACAAAATAATGCAAAACGCATGTCCTTATTTTACCAGAACGTGGTTAAACACTGTTATAGTTAACTAATCTAATCATATTTTACCTGAGCAGTTGTAGTTCGGCATGGTAAAGCATTCTTCTGCTTTGTCGACTCAGCGGCCCTTGGAAAAGACCCTCCATTGCAGCATGCACGCTTCAAGGAAAGAGAAGTTGCGCATGCGCGTTTTATTTTTTCAGCCCCGACTTCCCGTTGCAAAAGTGCACATGCGCACTAGACCCTGCTGAGCGCAGAGGAGGCTTCAATAAATTGAAAATACTGAATGTGTCCCAAATTCCCCCCAAACAGGCTCAAAATATTATTCGATCAGTTTTTTTTTTTTTTTAATGCTAGTCATGCTTCTTTATCTTTTCTTATTTATATTTATAATATAAAAACATGTTTCTACACATCTCAGCACCTTCAGAAGTATGTGACCCTGTTTGTGAAAATCCTGCTGATGAAGTCGTTTTTTGTGGTTCACTGTTTTCTACATAAAATAGAATGATTTTATATAGAAAACAATGAATCACAAAAATGACATTAGCTGATTTTTCACAGACTGGTTCTTATATTCGTTGTTTTTATTAGTTAGTTTAGTTAGTTAGTTTTTAAAGTGGGAAATTGAAATAGTTAAATTTAAAGTGGGAAAACTTCCATTATTTTACAATTAATTTCAAGTTTTAAGCAGATTGCATAGGTTTACATATAGTGTCATACATTTCTGATATAGTGAAAAGCTCAAAAAAGTTGGTTAACGTGCCGACAGAATGCACTGCAGCTTACATATAGGCCTATTAAGTGTTTTGTATTTCTACTTTATGTGCATGCCGAGTATAAGTAATGCCTAAAGATAACAAACAAGAAAGTCTATTTAATGTTTAATTTAATATATTTGTTTTAAGATGCTTCCAAACCTAAGTAATTTAATACAACAATTTACATGCAACCCCTGTGTACCTAAGACAATTATATCGTTCAATATCATGGGTTAGGGTTAGATGCCTATATTTCAGGCTTTGGTGAGTCAGTCAGTAGGCAAGTGAATTCATGCAATATTTTATTTTATTTATTTTATTATATGAACTATTTAAATTATTAAGACAAAAATACAACAGACAATGTGAATGGTTTTCTGGTTTCAATCACTTTGCAAGCAAAAAAGTGTGTTATTCTGACATCATCCAGATTTTGTTTTTAAACTAAAAAAAAAAAAAAAGAAAGAAAAGAAACAGATTCATAGAAGACAACTCTTTCTGCTTACATTATAATTTTAAAATGTCAAGTAATTTTAAAATATGTGTCTTTTTTATTTTTAATTTACTTACAATCTACAAATACATCGACAACCGGGTATGTGAAAGGAAAGGGCAGGGTTTCTGCTCTTATTTCAACCATTGTTGTGATCCTGACAGACCTCTTCACATGACAGATGTAACGTTATTCACACATGCATTTAGTGCAAATACTTTAACTGAAAGTGCATAGCCAACAAGTCAAGCATGACAGCTCATTATCCCGACATAGCTACACAAAAACCTCTAAGAACGGAATTAAAAGACAGACATTTGCAAAGACAGAGACCCTTATCTGTTCATTAAGACAAAATCACGTTGGAGTATATACAAAATATGTACAAATGACAAATAATTAGGTTACATGTAAGTGTGCCGTAAACGCGCAGCAAAACAATCGCCATGCATTCGTTCCTTCCTGTTTGTACTCATTTCAAAAATGAAATAATAGTTGTATTTCCTTTGCAGAGCGACTCATTTAGACAGTTCAGAGCGCTTATAACACCAATGGGCCACATGTCTGGCTCTGCAAACAAATAAAAAAAAAAACACACATTTTAAACCTTCACTTTATTTTAAAGAAAGACTTGTGCGCAGATGAATTATGTCTGAGATGAGGATGACGATGCTCCTTGATTTTCATTCTGGCCCGAGTTACTCAGGAACTGGCCACTGGCACCGATATACAATCTTGAGCGCATGGGCCATTTCTGGAGAAAAATAATACATAAATGTGTAAGAAGTTTTAAAATTAATCATGATAAGCAAAAACACAAGCGGGACTAACATTTTAGGTGTTATAAAAAGTAATGCTTTTTTAAATAATTGCCTTTGCCTTGAGTCAATTTTATTGTGTCATTCAAAGTGCTGCACAATAAAATATAATAATTTCTAACTGCAATTAAACAAATTACAAATAAAATGAAATAAATCAATAAATAAAACAATTAAAGCCAGGGCACTGTGTAAACCAGATGTCTTCTTACTTTAAATAGTTATCAATAAAATTTCAAGTGCTTTATTTTGGACCTACGCGAATGTAAAAAAAAATAATACAACATGAATGAACAAAAACGCTTTTCCACTCTACTCACTTTGACAGGATGCAGGTAACCGCCGCCTTTAAGTGAATTTAACGCTTCGCTTCGTTTTGCGCTGTCACCTTCTTCCATGCCCTCTTCCTGCAGTGTTTTGGTCAGATGGGCTATGTAAGTAGTGGCTAATATAAGCACGTCGAGTTTGGACAGTTTGGTGTCGGGTGGTACCGATGGCAGCGTCCTCTGGAGCTCCAGAAACGCGTGTCTGAGGGTCTGAACGCGACTTCGCTCGCGCGCAGCGTTGGCTGCTGCCGGTCGCCCCCTGGTCCCAAGACCTCCGCCTGCAGAAAGCACGCGCCCGCGTCTCCGGTCTGAAGTCAGCGCGTCAGGACTCGGGCTAGAGTTTGGGCTGGATGTTGGACTGTCATCCATATTTGTCACACATTCAGTTCCATCCACAAGAGATTAGTTCAGAACCTAAAACGTACCGAGATAATAAATTTTCTTAATTATAAAAATAAATTATTAAACACTAGGCCTAAATCTGTGACACAGATCTATCCATGACACATATCGTTTTGTATGACGCAAGATTTTCTTTTTTTCACTTGATCAGAAGCTGCCAAAATATCACTCATATAATATACAATTGTACAAGATCTATTACATGAATACAATGAATACAAGATCTATTAAATGCAATTAATTAACAACTATCCAACTATATTGTGACGCAAAATGGCAGGTATATTAACGTTAACGTCTTGAGCATAAAAACTGCCTCAAGCAGCATCATAACTTTTCACATACGATTTGATCCAAAAAGCAAAAGTTTGTTTCACACTACTTATCACAAAAGTTATAATGGCTCGATTAGGTGCAATTCATTATTGCAATTCATTGCAATTACTAAATGCAAGCATAGGTCGCGCAAAACACAACACATCATTTACCGTGTCAAGCCTCAAAAGCTAATTTCATAATTATTTTCCACATAAGAATTTCTGCGCAAAAACAAGTTTACTGCAAAATTAAAGCATTTCTGACCCATATTTTGCAATGAACGTTAAAATGTCAAACTTCACCAAATAATTTAGCCATCACCAGATCAAGCACTCTTTTGAATTAAAAGGACTAAACAAATAATGCAGACCATGCGTTAAAATTAGTGTACAGTATGTAAGTAGATAACGAGCGCAGACATAGCCTACCTTTACGTTATTTTTCAGCAAAAATCCTTTCTTGAAACAGTACACATGAAGACCGGGAAGTTGGGTTTCTCTTATACGCCGCGCTAAGAGAGAGCTGTATAGTTCCGTTTCAGTTGCAAAAAAAACCTATAACCCGGGCGCGGTTAGTGAAGAAGGTGCGTTTTTATGTCTCCCTGTCTGTGCCAAGCCCTCACCTGAGCACGTCAAGTCTCAGGAGCCTCTAATTTATTGGGAAAACAACGAGCTGACAAGTCCTTCACTTCGGTGCAATTAATCACAAGGCTTTAAAACGCACGGGCGGCGCAAGAGGCTCTCTCTCTCTCTCTCTCTCCCTCCCTCTCCACTTTTCCTTAATCCTTCGGTAAAGGGAAGAGGAGACCAACCTCCGACGCTAGCATTTTTTGGCCACACGCATCCACTTCTGCGAACGCCATGACTGAAATCCTGTAAAATGTAAACGTTAAAAAGAACCCCAAAATAACCAGCTTCACGCAGCACTATATAAGGATTTTATTTTTCGATCTCGCTTGTTTTGTATATATGTACGTGGAAATCTTTGAAATCAACCCTTAAGTGGACATTAAGGAACCCAAAGTTAACCAAAGGTACACATGCACTTTTAAAGGTTCAAAGTGTAAAACGTGTACCATTGGTAAAGTTTGATAGCTTTATTTCTAAGACTATAATGGCACATTACCTCTGGCTTTCCTATATTGTTAAAGTACGCATTTTATATTTATGTGTTGCTTGAGTTAGGTGACCATGCGAGGTGATAGAATATTATGATGGTCACTGGCCCAGAGAGTTGGACAGTGCCTACACTGCCTGATATTCTAACTAGCAGTCAGCACTTTGATTCACGGCCAATAAATAAACTCTAAACATTGCAATCAACAGGCAAGTATGAGGAAATTCTTGCGAGACTCCCAAATTAATCACCCTGATTTCCAGAGTCCACGCACGGATATGTCGGGGAATTAATGAATGGAATTTTTCATAACTTGTATATCTTACACTGTTCTTAATACACAATGTTTTTGTAAGGGTGAAGTAACAGCTTTTGCTCCAGGCCACTAATTATGAAGCACTGCAAATGAGGTTAAGTAAGCTCCTCTGCCTAATTACTCTATGTCTTACACAGTAAACCGCATCATGGTTAAAAAAAAATCTCCAATAGGAAATCGCCAATTACAACATGGGGTATATTGCATGGTACACTGACCAAATGAAAGGCATTTGATCTAAATGTATTCATCATTAGTCTTCAGTAAATGCATTTATTTAAAACTTCATTATTCGGGTAATACCAAAATAGCTTCATGTAGGAATATTAAAAAAAAATAAATAAATAAATAGTTGAAATCACATATTTGACATATTTAACTCATAAAAGTTTATTAAATATACCTAACATTACAAGATAAAACTGATGCAGCCAGTTGTGATGAAGCTAGTATCATTTAACATTTTAATATTTGTGCACAGTTACACAGCAATAATGTATTCTGCAAATTTTTAAAGACTAACTTTCTTTCTTTTTTTCCTTCTTTCTTTTAAAAAAGGTTTTAATGATGTAAACAAAATATACAAAGACATTTTGTAATGTACAGAAGATAGTAAAACTCTAAAATGGCTGTCAGAATGTGAAAGTGTACTGTATGTCATATTTCTCTTAAAAAGAACAGAAATGAATTAAAATACATTTTATTTTATTTATTAAATTGGAAATTCATTACAATAAAATATGACCAAAAAAACCCACTAAAAATTAAGACTTTTTATCACTTTTTTTTCCTTACAGACATCTTTTGATCAAATAACTGTCAATATACTGATTGAAGACAGAGGCAGTGTACGAGTGTAAAGAATGAAGCGCTTGCTGTCAGTGTGTTACAGCTCTGAAAGTGGCATTCTGACATTCTGACAGACAATTACTGTGGACTTGATCTTTTTGTGAGTGCTCAGATCCATTTCGCATGCACTCATGATGAACTGTCTGTGTGCGGGGTGCAGGCCATGGGAAACATCCAAGAGGTCCGCAAAGTTTCTTCTAGAGGATGCTCAGAGAGCCATGTGACTCTGAAATTTCGTCTCTTGAATATCTGTAATTAGTCCTGCACTCAGGACGTCGTCATGATTCTTCACACTCATGTGAACAACAAAAAATAACAGTCACTTTTACGTAGCCTAAACATGTTAAAATAAAATCACTCTTTGTAACATAAACAAAGAAGTATCTGAAAGGCAATAAAATAATTTTGTTAAATTTATGAGTAAATTGTCACAGAAGTCTAACATTCAGGATATTTTGATTAATTAAACACATTAAAGCTACCTTAAAGTTTCCAAACTATTCATAATATAATACAGTCTCAAAAAAAAAAGGTGTCCCTTTCAGTTGGTTGCCATTAACAGGGGTTACTTTTTTCTTACTTGGGATGGTCTATGTGTTGTACTGTTAAGTAGCTTTTAGAGTAAATCTGTAATGGGTCAGTGATGTATCATTGATTATTTTTTAAGGTTATGAATATACAGATTAAAATGTGCAGTTTATTACCTATATTCCTAAAAATGTAAATTGAATAATAATAATAATAATAATAATAATAATAATAATGTATTAAATCAATATTAAGATTATGTTACTTAGCAATAATTACTGCCCATAAAATGAAAATGTTGGATGGATACATTCTATGTCTATATGGATTAAATTAAATTAAGCATCCTTAAAATATTTATGGAAGGATTGAAATAATGTAAAGATAATGAATTTTTCCTTCTATATTTTTGGCACTTGTGTGATGGATATCCCATTTTAATATATCTATCACACCTCCTAGTCAGGCATGGCAAAGTCAATCACATCCCTTATCTGATTTCTATGAAGATTTCTTGTCAGCACATCTTCAACTATTAAACATGCAGTAGAAGCAAGGGTGTGATACTCCTTTCCTTCAACCATAATAGAAATGCAATAACTAAATCATTGGAGGACAAATGGCACGACGGCTAAACCTGAAATTTTTGCGCAAGCTGGTCCAAATTAGCACTTTGTTGCACCTCTGGGAATAGTGCTTAAGCGGATATGCTCTCAGGGGCGCAGGTAGTTTTGCCAAAGTTAAACTGTAGCTCATGACCTTACATACAGCAACAAAATGAACTAGTGAATATCCCAAGGCTAGCTGCAGAAGAAAAAGTTGTTTATTTGTATGGAGTGTTAAAAATATGAAATGTAACGTGACAAATAGCAGGTCATTTATCAACCTAGGAGAAAGGAAGGAAGCGGGCTGCTAAATGAAGCATGTTTATATTGATATTGTTTATATACATTTTCGAGTACACCTCATTGTTTTCTGAAATTATAAACAGAGAATATAAGATATAATATTTAAGATTTCATAAGTATACATATACACATTATATATACACCGATAAGCCAAAGCTTTATGACTAGTGGCAGGTGAAGTGAATAACATTGATTATCTCGTTACAATGGCATCTGGAAGTGGTTGGGATACATTAGGCAGTAAGTGAACATTTTGTTTCTGAAGTTGATGTGTGGGAAGCAGAAAAAAACTGGTAAGTGTAAGAATTTGAGCAATGTTGACAAGAGCCAAATTGAGATGTCCAGACGGCTGGGTCAGAGAAACTCCAAAACTGCAGCTCTTTTGGGACGTTCCCAGCTTGCAGTGGTCAGGACCTACCAAAAGTGGTCCAAGGAAGGAAAACCAGTGAACCAAAAGTGGTCAGGACCTACCAGAAGTGGTCCAAGGAAGGAAATCGGCTCATTAATGCACACGGGGAGCTTAGGACCATGTACTCCAAACCAATAGAAGAGCTGATGTTATGGTTTGGACAATGTTCTGCTGGAAAACCTCTGGTCCTGCCATTCATGTGGATGTTACTTTGACACGTATCACCCACCTAAATATCGTTGTGACCTCCAGATTCTCCAGATCTCAGTACAATTGAAAAACAAATCGCCAGGTGAAGTGAATGAGGTTGATTTTCTTGTTACAATGGCACCTGTCAAGTTATGCAGGCAGTTCTCAAAGTTCACAAAGATGTGTTGGAAGCAGGAAAAATGTGCAAGGGCAGGGATCTGAGTGATGGACGTGGACCTAATTTTGACAGCTATAAGACTGGGTCGGATCATCTCCAATATGGCGGGTCTAATGAGGTGTTCCCAGTGTGCAATGGTTATTACTTACTAAAAGAGATCAAAAGAAGGACAACCAGTAAATCAGTTATATGATCATGGGTACCCAAGGCTCAGTTATATGCGTGGATAGCAAAGGCTAGCCCATCTGGTCTGATCCCATAGAAGAACTACAGTGGTTAAAATTGCTGAAGAGGTTCATGATAGGAAGGCATCAGGACACAGTGTATCACAGTTTGCTATATATATGGGGCTGTGTATCTGCACACTTGTCAGCATGCCAATGAATACGTACCCGGCCATCCACATGATGTAAAATAAAACATGTCTAATCAGATCAGGCCACCTTCTTCCTTTGCTACATGGTCCAGTTCATGCTGCAATGCACTATGGGTTCTGAAAACTTTCTATTATAACAGTAACTTTTAGAGCAATTTGGGCTACAGAAGCTCTTCTGAGGAGTTAGACCAGGCATGCTAACCTTGTAAGAAGATAATCAGTGTTATCTACTTTACCTGTCAGTGGTTTTAAGGTTATTACTGTTCAGTGTGTATACTTATAATATATTTAGGAATTAATAAAAAATTCAGGAATTAGGAATAAAGAGATACAGATGGTGCTGTTCCTACCTTATGTCCCCGCAATCTGTGTGTACTGCGCCTGACCTCATTTTCATGGTGGGTCTTGCAAACCAGTGTGGCTTTCTCTTCCCTAGAAAGCCAGCAGAGCAATAGGCAAAGGTATGTTGGGGGCTCAAGGGGAAGTCAGCTGGAATGAAACCCAGAGTGAGTCACATCTTGTCATGAGCCCAATACACATGACACAGTGGGACTTGAGTGTGTTTAGTTATATGCTGTTGACATGTAACAACAGCAGTTGTGCCGACTTATGTTTAATACAAATCAGAAAAATGTTTGAGACCTAGAAAGCACATATATTTTGCCCAAAATCTTTCTAATGCTATAGACTGTAGTTTAAACGTTTAAAAGTATTATTTGCTATTTTTATCACAAAAATCAGTAATAAAGGATTCAAGAATACTAATGTCCATACCAGAAGAGGGATATGCGATCTGTCCTGTCAGGTTTCTACCATCTGTTATTTTCTTCTTGGCGTCTTTTGAGGCTTTCCATTTGATTAAGAACTGCCTAGACACCTCGGTTATCTCCTTCCCATCAAGTTCTCCTAAATATTAGAGATAAATAGATGTATTGTTTAAAAAAAACACAACACATAGATGATAGTTATATATCACATATAAGCAACCACAAAGGTTAGGTTAAGAGAGCTCTGAAATGCCTTCAGAACAATAATATACAGTACTGTAAATGTTTAGGCAATAAAAACCGTAACACAGACTACATACTTCATCAGTGCATAATCAAATAGGGATTTTGATGTTCTTTGCTCTTACCCAAGCTTTTACACGCAGTTATTAGTCTGTCTCTGTATTTAGGTTTTAGACAAACAGGATTTCCATGCAAATCCATTTGATGCAGTTGAGGCCATTGACTAAACACCATCTCCAATTCCTGAAAGGAGAACATTAAATTAATGTTTTACTACCTTTTAGGAAAATGTTAAATTCTAGTTAAGATGTGATTCATTTAGATACAACAACAATTCCATGGAATACCGTTTTCCAAAATCAGGATTCTCAAAGAGCCTGTAGGTAGCAGCTTTAGTTACTTATGAAAATGAATGTGTAAACAAAACACTGGCTTGCATTAATAAATACTGTCACTCGAACTAACAAGTTCCCTGGGGCAGTAGCCCTCAAGCATGTTGCCCACGGAGTATGTTTATCTAAAGACACATTAATCCAACGTGGAAATATGAATACTCTCTGGACACACTCTGATTGTTCGTTGCCTTCCTGTCTCAACCAAAGTACTTCCACTTTTCAGTCCGCATGCAATCAAGTCTAGCGGGACCCCAGTGAGCGGCGCGCTCTCAGGCTTTGATAAATGATCGTGTCAGGGCCGTCACTCAGAGGGCTTGGCTGGGAACTGCCCAGCACCAAATTGCTCTCCCATGCCGTACGAGTGCTGAATCCTACCCTGACTCGGGTCTTCTCCAGATCCACACTGTACTAATGATGGCCAGTTATGAACCTGTATTTGACCAGCGCTTCAATTCCCTGTCGGCACCCGTCTGGCCACGCGCCACTAACAGCCTCTGCAGATTCCCATTTGTCACTCGGCTGACTGCTTGTCATAATCTCTTTTAAAAATCCATAATGTTTCCTGTGAATTCCCACTGAACTGTGCAAAACAGAAATCGATCCTTTGGGCCCTGTCTATTCTGAATCAATACTGGCCAAGAGGTTGTATAAATTAAAGTAGATATCTGCTAAACATGACACATGTATCACAATTATCTCAAGTGCTGCCTCTGAGGCCTGGCCTGAAGTTACTGTGACTGTTATACTACAAGGTGTTTGCATTCATTCCACATTTCTACAAAGAGCATGTCTATATACCACCAAATACACCAAATTGGCTTCTCAAAAATTTTTTTTTAAAGAGGTCACATTTCATCCCTACTAGGGCCTCTTACAAGAGGAAACTTAATTTGCAAAGTTATTCTCTCATACAAATCTGGAGTTAGAGTGTCAGATGTGCGATGTGGAATAAAATAAGTCTAGCGAGGAAGGAGGAAAACTTTCGCTTGTTTAAGTTGTCAGCAAAGGTGGTCCCTGGAGACCTAGCTCACTGATTTGATGAATAATTTGAACCCTGTGTAAGTCTGTAGACTGGGAACTGCTGAGAGGATCCGCGGGATTCGCTGTTTTATGATTATCCCATTTAAAATAAATTCACATGTAATGGTACATATAACTATCAAATAAACACAAAATATGTCAGTCTTTGGCATAAAAGGCAATTTAGATTTTTTTAAGAGGTTCCATTCTGTTCTTTCTTGTATCAAGTTTAGATAAAACATATAATAAAAAATAAAAAAAAATCAAATGCATCGTTACCTGTATATCATCTAGCTGATTATCTGCAGCATATAAATGTGTCAGCTTGTTAAGAATGGCCAGATCCAGTATCTCATCAATGTTGTTGTTGTTAATATTCAAAACAGTTAATGACCCCTGCAAAGAACATGAAATGAGCTCCTTTAAATAATAAACTTAAAAATAGCTTCTCAAGCAATGAATAAATGAATATGGGAGGCTTTTGGAGGAAGATCTGCTGCATCTACCTATCATTATCAAGATAAACAGAATTGGTGTATTTGCAGTTTGTTTACTGAAGTCCAAGGCTAAAAATAGTTTCCGTTAAAGTGGGTGGACACAGAGAGCTCTTTTACTATCATTACACAATAACGGCTTTAATATGAATCTAGCCCATGTGAAAGCTTCTTTAAAAAAAAAAAAAAAAGCGCATATACATAGATTTTGATATAAAAATAAAGGTTCTTATGTTCCCAGTATCCTTAACACAGAAAGAGAGTCCAGGTCTCCAGTGTGTGAGCAGTGTTCTGCCTTGAGCTTCTCACCGACAGGCCATGGAGGGTACGAGGGTCAAAGAGCAGCTTCTCTCCCGGTTGGAGTCTCTGGCCTTCAATGTGTAGCTCCTTCAGCTCTCTCAATTGCTCCAAACCCTCGACCAGCATGATGTTGTTGCCCCCAAGAAACCTGACGAAAATAAACAGCTGATCATGGAAATGCTGCTGCACTGACTTATTATGAAAGCAGAGTGTATGTTTTATAAGCATACATTTACTAAAAGATATCTGTATCTAAATTATTATCTCACTGAATAATACAAAATGATTAAGCTTACAGTTTACACTTACAATTTGGAGAGCTTCCGCAAGCATGACAAGTTCTCTATCTGAGTGATCTTGTTGTTCTGCATGTACAAGTGTGTGAGACCAGAAGCAAAATTCAGGTTGCAGATGTGTGTGATCTGGTTGTCATACAAGTAGAGAACTGTAAGGCTTCTGCACATGGAAAGGTCATCCTGTGAGAAGGCACGGGACAGAAAATTATTTGAAGAAGAAATGGTGGAATTGGAACAAACTGAACTATTTAGAGTACTTACAATATCATCAATGTTCTTGTTTGAAAAGTTGATATGTGTTAATTTCTTGAGATAACCTCGAATTGAGGACTTTGTCTTGGATTTAAGGCGATTGTTAGATTTGACAATCAGATCTACAGTCAGGCGAACCATGGCAGCTGGAGGGAGGAGTTTTAGTGCGTTCCTGAAAAATAAGACGGGTAGGAGATACAAGCAAAAATATATAGTATATCAGGAGAAGGCGCAAGTCTAAAAATGTCATTTACTGATAGTTATGATAACCATTGATTATTTTTATATAATAAAAAAATATATATATGGTTAAATTTCCGTGGAAAAGCATCCACTGTCATACCCCGATAATTAACATCATAGTGTGTTGACCCTGGGATCACTGTCAGCTGAGAGGCCAAAGGTGAATTAAACACTTGGGCTGACTGTGACCCGACCTAACATCATACAGAAAGCAGCACTATACACTACATAAAGAAAAACTATCTAAATTCCCTTGAGGCTTTTCATTATATATCTCTGTGACCATGGGACATCTGCCTGCTAGGTCTTTATTTTACCGTGTGCATGTTAGAAAAACAAACTTCTAGAATGACTTTGAAGAAAAGTCTAAGAGCTGCTTTGTCTCTAGTATGCAATTTGTCAAGCAAGAGAAAGAGGTGGACGGTGTGACTGCACTCAGGCTTAGAGTATGAGGTTATGAAGAGACGCCCAGTGAAGTCAGTAGAAATGGTTCCCTATAGGACAAAAAGGAATGATGGAAAAAGATAGAGAGTTTATCTAATTTATCTAACGACAGTGTATCGCTATGGCAAAATAAAAAGAGATGAAACAGCCAGGGTATCTATATTGTGTCAGAAAAGTTGCCTACCTCGATCTCTGTATACGCAGAACGCTAACAGCCCATTTGTGTTTATATAAAAGACCAAACCGCTATGTTTACGGAAGTGAGCGCTGCTGTTGCCATGGATACGCGACTCCAAGCGAGGCTTCGGCACCACGTGTCGAGCGCATTGCGTCCACGATTAATGGAAATCCGAAATATTCACGCATAAATGTACAATAGTATATTATATTTTTGCTCCGCGTGATTATAAATTTTTTGTTACATTTTTATTTTAAATGTATTTCTTTTTTTTTCTTTTATTTATTTATTTATTTATTTATTTATTTACATTTCTTTTCATTTTCTTTTCAAATGTGATTTTTTTCTTTCCATATGATCATTTTTTCACAAGTTTAATTATCACTTATGATTTCCCCCTACATTATTTATTTATTTTCATATGATTAATTCTCACATGACCTCCATCCTATTTATATTCACCTGCAATTTTTAGATAATTTATTAATTTTTATTCACTTTTTCACGTGATTTTCTTTTTAAACACGATTAATTTCTTATCACAAGATTAATTTCTATATATTTCATCTTTTCCAAACTATTCATTTACTTTCACACTTTCCCCACACATTTCACTTATGGGTCATTCTTAAAAAAAAAAAACGGTGCAAAGTACGATCACTCAGTTTTGCTGATGCCAAAATCAATTAAATTAAAATATTATTCTTTAATCATGAAAGTTTTTATTAAACTTTCAATCATGAAATACATTTTCTTACTTTGATGTTTATTATTTAATGTAGCATTTTTGGCAAATCGAAATTCAAGGAAATGTCTTGTCACTATGATCATACATGGAAGTGGAACCACATACTTTTCATGCCACCCTGCCTTGGGCCCTATAGTCTCCTCATGGGCTCCAGGTCCCCAGCGACACTGTATACAGGATAAAGCAGTATAGATGAGTGAGTGTGTGAGTGAGTGATTCAAATTTTTTGTGTAGAATGACCCTTATTTTCACATGATTGTTTTTTACCTGATTATTCTCTGTGAGTCACTTATTTTCTAGATTTACTTATAATTTAAAAAATGTTTACATAACACTTTTTTTGCACGTGTGATTGTTTGGGTTTATTTCCATATCATTCATGTTTTCACATGTATGAAGATATCTTCACTTAAATCACTTTTTCTTCATATGATAACATATAATGTTCACATGTGTCCACTTAAATTCACATGAGCAATTTCATGGCAACTCATGATGATCACAAATTGCTTATCATATGTTAAAATTATATATGTTATCATGTGTGATTTCTTTTTTTTTTATTATTATTTTTTTACGTAAGTGAAATAAAAAATTAAACCGCAATATAAATTTCAGGTATGAAAGGTGGCCTTTATGCTTTTAGGTTAGTGAGC
>JAQMYL010000019.1:20288020-20298295 GCA_030014365.1 Clarias pachynema
TTCTGCGCAATAATAGTGCTTGGTCAAGGTTGCCAGATCCCACTAGAAAACCCCTAAATTTGACAATCTGGGTTATTCGATAGAAAATGTTGGAATTTTTTTTATTTATTAAATCTTGTGAAAGCATATTAGCAATAACTGTTTTGACACATTTAATAACTGGTGTTATTATAACTGGGGTGCAAGGGCTCTTCATCTAGTAACCTCTGACGCAGGAACAATTTCAAAATGTATTTCAAATTAAAACTCTTTTTGTGTAACAGTAACCCTAATGATATAGTTTGGGGTCACTGATATTTATTTCATATTAGTAATTACAATCAATTATTGTTTCATAATTTTAGTGTTTAACTTATTTTATAAGATATTTATGTTGTTGTTAATCAGATTTATTACATGGAAAAATATATATTAAGATCAAAACTATTTAGTCCCACTTCCATACATGATCATAGTGACAAGGAATTGTCTTCATTAATACAGTGAATCTCAACCCTGGTCCTGGACGACCCTCTGCTCTGAATTATATATATATTTTTTACTACTCTACATATCACTAGAATCATTCTTTATATTGTTATTCTGTTCAAGGTCATGGGAAGCCTGAAGCTTTAGGGAATTTGGTAACATTAATTAGCCTAATTTGTGGGAGGAAACTTGAGCACCCAGAGGAAAGCCACCAAGTATGGGGAGAATGAGTACACATACACACAGACCCAAAGGCGGGACTCGAACTGTTGACCCTACCACACAGTGCTGCATCTGCTCTATCACACTCACTCCAATTCAGAAAAAAAGTATCTTAATTAGCTAAATTACTTAAATAAGATGATCTGGGAGCTGAAACTACACTACAACGTGCAACCCAGAGGATCCTCCAGGACCAGAGTTAGGAATTATTTCATAATAATTATAAACATGTATAAATTAAAAAGCATGTCACTGGAAAACAATCAGCATAACACTTAACCTAGAACAAGACCTTCTGAAATGTGGGGTGTGTTTTAAATTTAAATTTTCCTAGGGGACAGGTTCTATTGGGGAGTTTCAACCACAATGGCAACCTTTTAAAACAACTTCAAGGTGTATATAGCGCCTCAAGCGGTCAAAAGCGAAAATGTTCTGTATTACAAAAAATCTTTCAAAAAGCACAAAGTATTTAACAAAGTACTTATATATATATATATATAAGTCTACTTTGTTAAATACTTTGTGCTTTTTGAAAGATTTTTTGTAATACAGACATATATATATATATTTTTTTTTCTGTCAAAGAGAAATGGTGATTTCAATGTATTGTTAAAGTAGTGGTATCGTTTTTTGCCTATGAACAGTATTAAGGATACTATAATAATAAAAAAAATAATAACAATAATAATGTCCTCTTTCTGTACACGAAATAAATCACGTGTATGTATCTCAGCAAATATCTAACACATAGGAAACCTAGCACTAAGAAAATTTAAATAGATGTGAAACAGTTTTTTTTTGTTTAAGTGCGCCCTCTGGTGGTGAAATTGTGAAACAGTGATTGCATGTAGGAATTTCCTTTTAAAATATTAATTCTAAATATATATATATATATATATTTATTATGAAAATGAAATATGAATATGAAAATTATAGATACCCAATTATATGAAGTACATATGAGCTATAATATCCGATATGTGCAAAGAAGAAAAGGAACCTTTTCTGTAGACTACAGCCGCACTTCATTACCCATGATCCTTTGAGGGTCGGTTGTGTTTGACGTCATCCAGGAAGTGGAGAACAGAAATTCATACAAGCTGCTCGAGAGTGTTTTATCCCGCGTAAAGTCATTATTCAAGCTAATTTCAGTATATATTTATTATGTGTTATAGTGTGAGACTGTGTTAATTGGCGTGGTTTAAGTTCTAAAAGTCGCTGTTATGGTGAAACAAACATGAAACATGTGTTAAGTATCGCACAGGTAGGACTAAAGTCAGGAATCCCAAATCACTTCCTGTTGATTAGAGAGTGTGCACTACAGAGGGGCACTGAACCATTCTAGTCTCCCCCGGGTAGTGTGCCTATACAGGGAGCAGGGAGGGATTTGGGGTTCAGCCCGTGTTTAAACCCTCTCAGAATCCAGGCTGAGAATGAAATGATCAGTACCTGATAAACCCTGTTGTCCTCTAAACAGCTGCTCTTGTTTTATTCCACAGGATCAGATCCACAGACAGGATGAACACGATCACTTTCCTCATCGCAGGGCTTCTGGTCCATGTCGTCTTCTTCATCTCCATATTTGACATCTACTTCACGTCCCCCTTGGTCCATGGGATGAGTCCTCAGCGTGTGCCTCTGCCGTCTCCTGCCAGACGTCTGGTGCTGTTCGTGGCAGACGGTCTGAGGGCAGACAGCATGTTTAAGCCTGACAGCAACGACACCATCAGGACGCCTTATCTAAGGTAGGGACAGTGTGGAGTGAACGTTCATTCATCCATTCATTCATTCATTCACGTTCCCTTATTTTTCTTCTGCTTTTACTTTCTTCTTTAATTTATATTTCTTCCCATCATATCACTATTTAAACCCGCCTGCTCTTGTCCCCTTCCTCCTTTCCTTCCTTTCTGCCCTTTTTTCATTCTTCCCTTCTTTGTTTGTTTCCTTCTTTCATTAATTGCTTTAATTCTGTCCATCCTTTAATTACTTGCCTTTCCTTCAGTCTTCCCATTTCTCCTTCCCTCCTTCCTTCATTCATTTATTCATTCATTCCCTTTCATCCTACCTTTCTTCCTTTTTGTCCTTTGTCATTCTTTCATTCTTTCCTTTTCCTTTCTTCTTTATGTTCCTTCCTCCCTTCCTTCCTTGTCCTTTATTTTGCATTTTTCTTTTCCTTCATTCCTTCCAACCATCTTGCCTTCCTTCCTTCCTTCCTTCCATTATTTGCATTACTTCCTTTTATCCTTTCATCACTTGCCTTCAGTCCTTTCTTTCCTTTTCATCCTTCCTTCACTTTTCCTTCTTTTCTTTATTTTGTTCCTTCTTTACCAAGGTTTCTTCCTATTACTATCTCAGGGAGTTTTTCCTTGCCCCGGTCGCCGTCATCCTCGGCTTGCTCATCAGGAACAGTCTTATCATTGTGATTCATACACGTTCACATTTCATACAAATTTCAATATTTCTTGTGATTGTGTAAAGCTGCTTTGCGACAATGTCAACTGTTAAAAGCGCTACACAAATAAAATTGAATTGAATTGAAATTGAATTTACTCTCTATCCAAATACTTCCTTTAGCCTTCCCTATTGCTACCCTTCCTACATCCAAACCCACCCTTCCTTCAGTCTTCCCTTGTCTCCTTTTTTCCTTCCCTCATTCATTCATTAATTCATTCGCTTTCTTTCATTTTATCTTTCTTCCTTTTTCTCTTTTGCCCTATTTCATTCTTTCCTTTTCCTTTGTTCTTTATGTTCAGGAGTAGCTCAGTGATTAAGGCACTGGACAATGGTTCGGAAGGTCCCAGGTTCAAATCCCACGACCACCAAAGTTGTCCCTGTTGGGCCCTTGAGTAAGGCCATTAACCCTCAATTGCTCAGATGTATAATGAGATAAAAATGTAAGTCGCTCTGGATAAGGACGTCTGCCAAATGTAAATGTTCCTTCATTCCTTTGTTCCTCCCTTAACTCTCTTGCATCCTTCCTTTATTTATTTCCCACCTTATGTTCTTTCGTCATTCCTTTATTTCTTCATTCCATTTATTTCTTTACTTCTGTCCATCCTTTTTTTACTTGCCTTCTGTCCTGTAGTTCATTTTCTTCCTTCCTTCCTACCTTCCATTACTTGCATTTTTCTTCCATGCATTACTTTCCTTCCTTACCTTTTCCTTCTTTTTCTGTGCTCTTACTGTACTCCTTATTATTCCTTGCTTCTATCCTTCCTACATGCAAACCCACCCTTCCTTCAAGTCTTCCCTTGTCACCTTCCTTAATTACTTACTTACTTTCTTCCTTACCTCATTCATTTCTTCCTTCCCTTGCATACTACGTTTCTTTCTTTCTCTCCTTCTCTCTTTCTTTCATTCTTGCCTTTTCCTTTGTTCTTTATGTTCCTGCCTCCTTTCTCTTCCCTGTATCAGAACAGTCCTATAGATGTTCAGTGGAATGAAGGTTCTGTGATGTTCCTTTGCAGGCCAGTCAGAAGTTCTCAGTGTCCCCTCCTGTGAAACACATCACCCCCAGACTGGGTTCTACATACGTGTTGTACTGTACATTCGGTGTTAATGTTGTGATCTCCTTGCACAGAGCCCAGAAACAAACAAAACTTCTTTTTATTCTGTTACTTCCAGCAGCATACGATATTCACATGGAACAATGCAAAGCTCTGTGAGTTTATTTTTTTTAACTAAGCAGCTAATTGTATTTGTCATTAGGAGTGTAATTCAGGAGAGCGGTTCATGGGGAGTGTCTCACACACGTGTACCTACAGAATCCCGTCCTGGACATGTGGCTCTTATTGCAGGCTTTTATGAGGATGTCAGCGCTGTGGCCAAAGGTAATTATCACCGAGTGGTAATGTTTATGTATATGGTATAACCAATGGTATAAATGCGTTTGCGTGGGCTTGTGCAGGCTGGAAGGAGAATCCCGTGGAGTTCGACTCTGTGTTTAATGAAAGCAGGCGCACATGGTGTTGGGGAAGTCCTGACATCCTGCCCATGTTCGCTAAAGGTAAATCACGAGTAAATCACCACACTCACAGCCATGGGGCTGTTATAGAATAAATACAGAGGCTCTGTGTCTTTCCGTGTTTATTATAGGAGCGAGTGGAGATCATGTGCACACTCACACTTATCCCGCTGCAATGGAGGACTTCGCTTCAAAGGACGCCTCCAAACTGGATACCTGGGTCTTCGATCAAGTGAAGGTGTGTGTGTGTGTGTGTCTTTGTAGCTGAATGAACAGGGGGAGATCCTTTAACATTGTGATCTCAGACGTCTCAGGCACGTTGAAGGTGATCCTTTAAAGCCCCAACAGGTTCAATAAGAATTCTGGTGACTCAAAATGAACTTCTCCTCTGCAGCAGAGGTAACGTTTTGGTCTTGCTTTCCTCGGAAGGTCTTCATGAGAACCAGTTTCATCATGGTGCTTGATGGGTTTTGCAAATGCACTTGACACAATACTGTTCTTGTGAGAACTGCTCCAGAACAGCTGACCTTCATTTCAATAACAACAAACTGTTTTTATTACTTAAGTGTGTTATTTCATAGTTTTGAAAAATCCAGAATTGTTCTAAAATGTGGAAAATAAATCCAAATTTGTGTTCGAACTTTTGGCTGGTACATGTGTGTGTGTTTATGTGCAGTACTGTGCAAAAGTCTTGAGCACATGATGATAACTGCTATAGAGCAAGGATATCTCGAAAAGAATATTCCACATTAAAAAAATAACTATAAAAAAGCAAAGTAAACAGTAATTAATGAAACAAAGTCAATAATTGGTGTGACAAGCCTTTGCTTAAAATATAATATCATTTACAATTTGTGTATTTTTTTTTTTAAAGCTGGTTAGTTTTATTGACATCCTGCAGAACCAGCTGCGGTCCTTCTGAGGTCTTTGTCACCGCTGCTTCTTTTCTCATGCAGCAAAACGCAGGAGCTTTTATTATTTTTCTTTTGTCTGAAAAGTGGTTTTAATGTGGACATCATATGCTGCTTTCTTTTATGGCCAACAGATACTTCCTGTAAGATTGAAAAAAAATCTATGTATAAAAAAAGATGCTATTGTATAACAGGAAATGCATTTCAGTTAACTTAAAGTCCACTTTGTTGAGGCTGAAGACTTGGGGTTTAAAATTGATCATGGCAGTTTCAGTCCTAAAACTATCCAAGCGATTGTAGCCACAAGGCTTCATCATCTTTGTTAGTTTATGGCCAGGGTTAAGTTTAAGCCCAGCAACAGTTATCATTATGTCTGTGAATAGTCCTCACAAAGCCAGACGGACCAGAGCTGGATGTGCACCGAGAAACAGGCAGAGCTTGTATTGATCAGCTTTAAAACAATGAAAAATATTTTACAGAAGCGATTCAGTATTAACGATATCTATTCGTATATTGTCTGTTTTTTTGTTGTTGTTTTTTTTCAATGCAGGACTTTTTCAGATCGGCCAAACAGAATCAAACTCTCATGTCCCAATTGCACGAAGATAAACTTGTATTTTTCCTTCATCTTCTGGGAATCGACACTAACGGACACGCCCACCGGCCCATGTCGAAGTAAGCTGTTAACATATCGGGCATATCGCTGCATGTTGTGCTGATCAGTACACCCTATGGAATCCTTCCCTTGTAGCTTTGATAGCTTCACCCTTCACCTTTGTGGTTTTAAAGAGAGTTCAGTGTCTTATGACATCATATGTGTGAAATAACCACAGCAGTGTTAAGGTGTTGTCTTGCATCTGAATAATAAACACACCCTGTAGGCTTAGATTATAGATTAGATACGAATGCTAAACATAGTTATATGGAGTAGGTGATAGAAAATCTGAGTAAACATCAATGTTAAAGTCGGACTAAACTTATTTGGAATAAATTATATTTTTTTATATTTTGTCACGTCAAAGTCCAAATATTTTGCCGTATGTACGGTATTTCTGCATCAGTGAAAAATCCTTCAGAGTTGAGCATATCACAAAAAAGTTATATCTATATATATAGACTTTTTAGATTTGTATTAATTCCAGGTTGATTGATAACATGTACAATACTGTATATATTTTAATTGTCTCAAACAAGGGAGTATCTGGACAACGTCGGCCTGGTTGACGGTGGAGTGGCCGAGATCGTCTCTGTGTTCGAGGAGTTCTTTGGGAACGATGAGAAGACGGCGTATGTTTTCTCGTCTGATCACGGCATGACAAACTGGGGTAAGGTTTTAAATCTGTTCCGACTTTCATGAGCTTTTTCAAAAAACAAATAATTGTTGTGATGTGATGCAAAGTTTAGGAGCGAAGAGAAGACAACAAGCATACTGTAGTGGAGGCTGAAATTGAAAGTTGTAAACGAACAGGCTGAGCAAAAAATCAGGAACCAACGGGGATATGTCTTTTGATTCTGTAAAGCTGCTTTGCGACAATGTCGGTTGTTTAAAGCGCTATACAAATAAAATTGAATTGAATATGTCGAGCAAAATTGTAAAGCACAATGCAGCAGCTGAGAAAATATGAGAAGTATCGTTGTTTACTCTCATTGGTTCCTGAATATTTGGACACCCTGTCTGTTACAGGGTAAATTCACCCTTTTTTCAAATTTCTAAATTCCTAAATTGCGTAAGATTCTCCCGCGCCTCGATGATTCCCTGCTCGAGTTCCTCTAGGCTTGTAGGAAGAGGAGGGGATAAAGACCAGTCCTTTCACATAGCTCCATAGAAAGAAAAAAAAAAAAACAAGCTGTCAAGTGAGGTGAACGTGGTGGCCATTTCAACTGCACATTGTCATTATCACTGAGAAAAAGTAGACCATTACACTTGGTTAGTTTTCACAAATTGGCACCCTGAATATCCAATTTAAGACCATATAAAATTGACTGAAATCTGATCTGAAAAACATCAGATTTGTGCATTCAGATTTTTATGTGTCACATTACAGTAAAAAGAAATTGAGTCACTTCAGGCTGGTAGTGTGAACGTACCCTATGTTTGGAACAAGTATTATATTGGAACCCAACTGGTAAAAGCTCACACTGGCCAAATCAGTGACATAATTAGATTAGATTTATATTAGATTGTATAACATTAGATAAGATTACATTTAACTTTGTCACTGTGTGTGTACAAAGGCAATGAAATGGAGTTAGCATCAGGCCAGACGTGCACAAATAGTATATTTACAATAATTAAGAAATGCAGCTGTAAAGCTATGGAGGTCATACAGTACAGTATGTACAGGGGTGTGGATGCCTTAAGTACAGGAAGTGGTGTTAGTGTTGTTCATGATCTGCACAATGTACAGACTCTGGAGCTTGTTTTTGCTTTTATATAGCAATCAGCTTAATCGTCACGTCGTACAACAAAATGTTTTTAAGCTATCAGATCATTTGAAAGATTCCATCACGCCAACAGTGTTTCTTAATGACCTGTGTTCCTAATGTGCCTCTCCATATCATTCCGCTTGCCTCTAGCTCAGAAATAACCTACTGAAATAAGTCAAACATTTATTTTTACATATTTAAGCATATAACTAAGACACATAACCGTGGCTGCTTATTTGGTTCTGCTTGTAGGGTCTCATGGAGCCAGTCATCCATCAGAGACCCTCACTCCATTGGTGACGTGGGGGGCCGGAGTTCAGAGAGCTCAGAGAACCACGACTTTTCAGAATTATGACGATGAGTACAGCAGAGGTACGTTTTCATCTATTTAACCCCTCACAGGCATTATGTAGTGATATTAGACTGGAGACTTTAACTGTATGGTTTGTGATGATCTCAGACTGGGGTCTGGAGACGTACAGGAGGATTGATGTCAACCAGGTAGAAATTTTCCTCTTTGTTTTGATTTTACATTATTTTAGATTAGGAATAACTGCACGGGTGGTGATTCTTCTGATTTGTTTTCATGAATACAGGCTGATATAGCACCGCTCATGTCATCCCTCATCGGGGTTCCCATCCCACTCAACTCTGTGGTAAGACTGAGATCTAGACATGATCTTTTATATCCCTGGCATAGTGATGATGATAATCATGCTAATTTTTAAAAACTTTTTTGCTCCAAATCGTTCACTTTGTGCCTTTTGGTTGCTGGTTTGTAGGAGTCGATATGCTGAATATCTAAATAGTACATTTCATTTTCATCTCGATTTTCTTCCTGTGATTACACAGAATGTGTAGAAATCATGTTTTGAAAAAGTGAGTTTTTAGTTTTTTTTCCTCCTCCCCTCTACTGATATGCAACATCTCGATATGTTGATTTGCAGGGGGTCCTTCCACTCGAGTACCTCAATAACAGTCAGCATTTCAAAGCTGAGAGCATGTACGCGAATGCCGTCCAAATCCTGGAGCAATTCAAGGTGAGTTCCATTTCGCTTCTTTTGCTTCGTTTGAATTATTGCCTTCAGAATTAATATAATGATTATTCTAATCACGTACGTTATTATTTTGTTTATGATCAGGTGAAAATGACACAGAAAAAGGAGAGAACTTTGTCATTTCTCTTCACGCCCTACCAGTGAGTGGAGTGTTGGTCTTTTTAAGCCGTATTGCGTTCGGTCATGTTACTACCGTCTCATTACTGTTTCCTGTTTAGATTCCTGACTGATTCTAAAATGACCGAGTTTCTAAGTCACACAAGATCACTGATAGAGAAAGGGCACTTCGACGAAGCTGTGAGTACCAATTGAAGGTTTAACAGTAATTTAAACACTGATGTCACAGTATTCACTAAAGCGTAAACCTTCTGCTCTATTCTCAGATTTATCAGTGTAAGGTTCTGATCGATCAGGCCATGGAGGGATTGTCCTACTACCACACCTACGACCGCATTTTCCTGGGCTGCAGCGTGGTATTAGGGTTCATTGGATGGACGTCTTACGTGGTTTTGGTCATTCTGAAGACTCACGCCAGTCTGCGCAAACCGCCTGCAGGACGAGACACTGTAAGATGAGATGTGCACAATTTTACAAAATTATATGATTTATAAATAGAATATCGAGCTTACATTAGGAAAAGTAAGCTTTTTTGTTTTATTAAACATATAGTATATTTCGTACAAGTGTTCTTTGGGGGGAGGGGTCACATTGCCGTAGTGGTTAGTACTGTGGTCTCCCTTCTCCAGAGTTCGAGTCCCACCTCCGGTCTGTGGGTGTGGAGTTTGCATGTTCTCTCTGTCCTGCTGTGTGGGGTTCCCCCGGATTCTCTGGTTTCCTCCCACAGTCGAAAAAAACAAGCAGATTATTCTAACTGATATGTCCAAATTGACTGTAGTGCACGAATAAGTGTGACGTGTAGCCCGTCTAGTGCCTCGAGTCCCCTGGGACAGGATAAGCAGTATAGGTGGCTTTATCATCTTTACAGAGCTGTCAGCCTTTTACTGTTCAGATACTGTGTGCATTGGTTTCCTTTAAAGGCAGAAAAAATCCACACTGAAATGTGTCTCTGGTACTTTTAAACACCTGACACCAAACCACCAGCCTTTAGCTAATCAAAGGAATTTACATCATTTATTTTTTACAGTTTAAATATACACTACCGTTCAAAAGTTTTAGAACACTTGCAAATTTCTTTGTTTTTGTTTAGTGATTTATTTTCTACATT
>JAQMYL010000019.1:20315497-20337885 GCA_030014365.1 Clarias pachynema
TTAGTTTAGCAAATGCCTGATCTCATCTTAGTGGCATCGAGAACAGTAATCTGTTCAACAGGAAATATATTGTTTATATACGGTACTCATCTGATTGTCTATCGGTCATGGATGAAAATAGTACGGCAGATGTATTTTGTTTTAAATATAATATTTTGTTTATGTTTATTTCTACTTTTTTTTTCAGTAACCACGAGTCAACCTTCAGAATCAAAGATTAGCCCCACCGAAAATGCTACCTGCAACAAAAACAAAACTGAAGATTTGTCCTACAGAATCGCACTGATCATCATCTACACCCTTGTGCTGCTGGTTGGAAGTATTGGCGTGTCCCTAATGATCAATGTGCTAAAATCAAATCTGCGCTCTTGGACCACCATCACCTTTTTCAACTTGATCTTGGTCCATGTAATCTTCATGGTCACCATTCCTTTCCGCATCTACTACTACATAAAGGACTGCTGGGAACTGACTTCGACTTTCTGTAAAGTAGTCAGCAGCATGATCCACCTTCACATGCATGTGGTCTTCATCATCTACGTCATCATCCTCACCATGCATTTCTTGCATTACTTTAAAAAAGTGGGACAAATGGAGTTCTACCGGAGTTTCCATGCCATGGGGTTTAGCATCGGCATTTGGTCCCTTGTGATAATCGTCGGCCCCGTGGTCTTAGCTCATTATGGAATGAATACGAATGGCACTGACAACAAATGCTTCCACTTTGGTAAAGAGCTCAATAATACAGCGGTGTTTGGGTGTAACATTTTTTTGTCGGTTGGTACAATAATTTTGTCGTGCATCGTGAGCTTTATGCTTGCAGTCATTCTTTACTCGATGATCAGAAAGTATGGTGCATCTTCATGGGCTCAGCAGGAATTCTGGGCTCAGATGAAGAACGTCAGCCTGGTGCTTATCATCCTCTTCTGCCTGGCGCCATATCACCTGTATCGGCTGTACTATCTGAAAATGTACAATTCTGAAGATAAAGAGATGGAGAACGAAGTGTTTCTGGCCATCACGTCCCTTACCTGCTTCGACATGATGTTCGTTTTCGCGGGGAAGGGGATCTGCCACAGGTGTGGGGGCTGACTTCGGAAAACGCCGCTCTGTGGTGAACAGTTGCAGGAAAGGAGCTGGAGAACTACGGTCATGGTTTGCTGCCGAGTTCAATCTGAGTCATGCAGATCTAAAGGGTTTACAACTGACTCTCACCTTGTGTTTGAATCTCTGCTGAGGGATGCTTTGAGATTTTGATTGTCTGAACCTTAGATGTTTCAGAAACAATAAAAGGCACCTAGCTTGCATAAGGTGAACTTGCATCTGCTTTTTTTTTTTTCTTGGAAAGGTCCTTGAAAGGTTTGATTTAATTGAATATTTATCAGTATAATAAGATGGTATAAATAGATCAAGAATAAAGATAAATAAAAATGTCTAAGTAGTTGCAAGTGCACATAATACCTTTCCAAAGGCGTTTCGAAAACTGGCTCAGGTCTGAATGCTTGTCTGTGTTTATGGGTACTTCCTGTCTTTCTTTTTATAGACACGTCCTCTTCATCTCAGTGTGTTCTGAAAGTGCCAATGCACCTTCAGGGCAAAGGTTCTCAAAGTGGTGTCTGTATAGCTTTTTGTTGTTTTGCTTTATTTTGATTAACATTATAAAAATTATTATATTTATTGCAGTGTGTTCTGTTCAAATGTCGAAGAGAAATATAACTGCACACATTTAAATAAAAAGCCTAATAATTAATTACTTGAATCATGTTTAATTTATTCATTCATTCATTTTAAATTTGTTTCTAGGCTGCAAATGTTTGAGAACCTGTACTAAAAAAAAGCAAGGAATGGAGAAGAACCTCAAGGCAGAAGAAGACTAAATCTTGTAAATGCAAGATTTGGTGCCTCCTGCTGCCTAATACAGTGAAGTGCAAATATAATAATGCAAAGTGATTTAAACAGTGAAATAGTGGATAAGAAAAAGAAAATAGGCGATTTTATGTACATTAGGCCAAAAAAATGCATCAGAAGTGGTTTGTTGTTTGTTCCTGCCCCGAGGGTGCAGAGGCACAAGGGGAACCCAGATAGATTTAATATTATATTATTATATTATATTAGAAACCATATATATTAAAGCTACCTAGGTTTTAGGTTCCCTTATAAAATTCTACTTTCTAATAAAAAACTGACTAGTGGTTCCCATCAGTTTGTTATTTTGTTTGTTTGTTTGTTTGTTTGTTTGTTTGTTTGTTTTCCTGAGTTGTTCAGCCCTAGTTTATTCATATTTAACTTCAGAGACAGCAGGCTATACAATTCACTATACGATGCTCTGAAGTGTTGTAATTTAATCTCATGGAGCATTTCTATCACTGTGAGTTTACCATCAGAGACCATCAGACTCCTGTAGGGCTTCTGAATCTCAACAGAAACTATTACACACATCTCAGATCTGCTACACTGTTAAACCATAAGGACTTGTGATACCAACCCGTGGAAAACACCATGAGTAATCATTACAGACTCTTACAGAATGAAAATGCTATGATGTAAACGTGTGAATCTGCATTCAAGATGCGTGAAACTACTCTTTAATATAGCTTAATTTATTTCCTGTTTCTCATGAGATTCTCCAAAATAATTAGATTATTAATTAATGTGCTTATATTTCAGGCTAAACGTATGATGATTTCAGTTGAAAATGAATTGAAACTTGAGTAAAAATCTATAGAAATGTATAGATATATAGTTAAGATTTTTGTCATCAGTGTCATGTTTACTGCTTTACAATAAGTTTTAGATGAATTTGCTTATATAAGGAGTAAAGGTTGTGTTTCAAATACTCTTTCTTTCTTCCTTTTTTTTTTTTTTTAAGCAATAGCAAATAAACACCAGGAGCAATACTCTGGCATCTGTTCCAAAAGAAATGCAAAAATGGGCATAACTTTTTTATTAACTAACACATTTTACTAACTAACAGTCATTCAAACTGCACATGTTGCACAACAACTCTTTCTCTTTACTCTTTACAAAGGCACTCTACGCAACATCATCTCTATCACAAGCCATGCATTTCCACCATCGTTCAACCCAACTTTGAAAATCCCCTTTGTCACAGCTGATTTTCTCGCACTGCGCTACAGAACGATGACGGAGATGACACTATTCACAAGAAAAATGTGGACAGATGGATGAAGAAGTTTAAAAAAGGAGAAACTACGCCATGCCAGACCATAAACTGCGACAAAGGGGATTTTCAAGTGGAGACTATGGTGAAGAGGGCCTTTGTACAGTATAGAGGAAGAGTTACTGTACCATTATGTACAGTATAATTTGGATGACCTATGTTAGTTAATAAAATAGTTAATAGTTATTACTTTTTTCTTTACACCTTTTGTAATAATATTAAGAGTAATGTATTATTTATTATAATCAGAAGTAGTACTTTATGTACAATATATGGCTACAAGAACAAATAGCTTTTGAAATACATTTTTGTGAATGCTGTATAACATGTCTATCAACATATACACACTCTCTCACACACACACACACACACACACACCACTGATTCATTTCTTTCTGTGCTTTTTTTTTTTTTATTGCGCCTGGTTACTGTTTAACATCTCCACCCAGCTTGAGTTTGTTTAGTAAATCGATGTAATGAAACTGGCCTAACACTGCAGAGTGTGTCCCAGCTTTGCCCTGGGTTTTTTTTTTTTTTAATCCTGAGGACACTCAACATGACCAACTGCTTTACAACACTCCCACATTTTCTCTTCGTTAGAAAGATATCAGAGTCGCTCATTTAGATTCGGTGCTATCAATGAAAAGTCGTGTGAGAGAAAAGGTAAGAGCTGTTGTGTTTTTTTTGTTTGTTTTTCCTTTCTTTTTTTCCCCCTCAGCTAGGCCGTGTGGAGTGCGCGGTAACCATGCTGCTTCCACCCGCTCGCTCCACACGTACATCAGTTTTGTACCTCAGTTTGACCCGGGTTAGATTAGCCTGAGTGCTAATATGTTGACCGCTGTTTGTACGTTGGACTTTATGACGTAAGCGGCTGCTACTTTCGTTTAAACGTTCGAGGATGCTAGTAGGGCTTGTCGAGAAATAAAACACATGAACGCTAGTGAAAGTGTTTGACACTATTTAGTGTGTTAGTAGACGGTTTGAAGTAGTTTAATAGTTAATACTTGAGTTAAACTGTTGCTAAAATAAACAACTATTGAAATACACTATTACGTTGAAAGATATTGTCCTACAGCAAATATATAGAGTATAAACACAGAACACATTGTGAAATTAAACATATGGTATCCAAGACATTTTCATAATATACTTTTATATGGATAAATTTACAACATATACAGTTGTTGTTTCGTTTTAAGTTTTGTTGCGTTACAGTTTTAGTTTTTGAAGCGGTGGCCGAAAATATTAAGACAGCATATTCCATGTCTTATAAAAAGATTTCACTAATTATTTCTCGCTGAAGAGTTGTGCTAATCAACTGAAAATCTAGTGACAATGATCTTCAGTTTCGGCAGCCATGGCATGATGGTTCTCCTCCAGATCTAAACCCAATAGACCCCTGTTGGAGAATGGTGAAGAAGGCAGTAGCAGTTAAGAAACCGTCTTCTGGACATGATCTTCAGGAAGCAATCAAGCAGGCATGGATTTGAGCAAGTGACACCTGCGCACTGCAGACTCTTGAAGAACTAGATTGGTTATTGTTTAGCAGTTTCATTGCATAATATATTTAGTTCCTGTTATTCTGATTGTCATTTTTATTTAAAAATTTTTTTTATAATGATCATTAGATGTGTTAAAGTGTTAAAGGTCAAATGGTTTCCTGATGAGATGTGATGGTCCTAGTGGAGGCTGATGGTCTGTGATGGCAACCTCGCGCTGAAGGAAATGTAAAACTATATTATTATAACATCTTGAAATATACAGTTGAATTTACACAGTTTACTGTAAAGTCAATATTAAAGTTATGCAGTAGCCTGGGATTTCAGTGACCTTGATATAGACTTACTTTTATATGACTTATGTATGAGAATCAGCTTGGACTTGAAAGTGTTTACAGAATCACATAAATAAAAAAAGGTATTTGGTCGTCTGGGAATCCCGTTCAGGTTCATTTTATGTAAAATACATTTAATTCTTTTCCTCTGGATATGCTTTTGTGTGTAAAGTGAAAATAACGGTGACCTTGAAACAGTGTTGTGTGAACCCTCGCACTTCCCCTTTTAAAATAAAGTGCTGCGCTCGGCGTCTGAGTTCAGTTCAAATATAACTTCCTTTTACTCAGAAACTGACGTCCTCTGAATTAATTGAGAATCATTGTGGTGGTTTAAGGTGGCTTGATGCATTTCAGCTAATACTGATGTGATACTGTGAATCTTACAGTAGATAAGCCGAATCAGAAACTTTGATAGGTCGTGTGCTCAGAATGTATAAAGAACCAGTTAATCCTATGCAATATTACTCCAGGCTCTCCAGGCAGTGTGTGTCCATCGTTAGCAAATCCTCATGGTTGTGATCATGGTCATAATCATGCAAACCTTCCTTCCTGTTCCTGGTCATTTGGACTAAAAAAAAAAGCATGTGGTATGCGTGGTATTAGACTACTGCTTACTCGTATGCCTGCTTATTTTTGTCAGGTCTTTTTTTTTTAATGCCAGCATTTGAAATAAAACATTATTGAAATGATTTAGATTTTGAATGAAATGAAATCATTTCCTTAACCCTATTTCAATGTCAGAGCAAATCATAATAAAGTAATAAATTTCAAAGTATGCAGAAGTCGTGTTAAAAGCTTCGAGTCTTACTCTAACTTTTAATGAGTGCTAGACTTCCGATAGAGATGAGTTTTTCATGTCTTTTTCCACACTGTGTTGTGACTATTTGCTCAACCACTGAAACACATATCAGCTATGTGGGTTATCTCTATCTGACAGTCACGGATGTAACACCATGATCTTAATGACCCAATAATAAAACGGACTTAAACTTGTGTGCTTCTCGTTTATCTATGAAAGAGATACATCTGGATCAAATTAGTAGTCGTCTAATGTAGAATCTCTCGAAAATATGCAAAAACTCATAAGTCTAAGGTAGAATTAGAGATGTACAGTACTGTAAGCTCCTGTAGGCTGATCTGGAGGAAAAAAGAATTCTCTAACTCAAAACAAAAAACAAACCACAACCCATTTACTTATTTTGTAGTAGATTATTCCTGATGTGCGTGAGATCAAATCTATTAATAGGCAATAATAATAATAATAATAATAATACACTGTCTTAAATACAAATAGGATTAAATGGTATCAAAAAACAATTTTTTTTTTTGTGTTACATGGTAGAGATGCTTTCTGATTGAATTTACGATACACTGTGTATACTGTTCATGTTTCCCAGCTACATCTATTTCAATCCTTCTCTATCTGTCTTTTGCAACAAAAAAAGTTTTTATAGAAGCAGGAGTAAAACAACCACTGCTGAAGTTTTTCACCCCTAAAGTGACAATACCTGGAAAAAAAAATATTCCATGGAAGAAGTAAACATCAAATATATTTTTATTTCTTAAACACGTCATTATGACCATTATTTGTTTCCTTCTTTTTAGATTGGAACAGAGCCATCTTTAAGCATGCCTGAAAGTGAAATTTTTCCCCAAAAGGTCTGAGTTTCATTCAGAAGAGGACGGATTGTTCATCAGTCTGAGGGTGAACGGTCCCAGAGACAAATCAGTAGGAATCTTGAAATCTTCCTTTTTACTGTTAATTATAGATTAATTTAAAGAAAATAGGAAAAAATAGTAATGGAGTTGTAATTCAGTCAAATCTGTTTTGAACAGCAAAAGTTGTGGTTTTTAAAGTTAATAATGTATTAATTAATAAGCTAAACCTTACTTTTTTAACTTGTTTTTATATACACTAGTTGTGACAGCACATACTTTCTTCATTTGTTGACTGATTAATTCCGTTCATGTGACTAATTTCATAAAACTTTCAAAACATTGAATCCTAAGTTAGAGTTTGTCATATTTTTATTCCCCTCAGACCAAATTTAGAACAGTTGTGACTGATGCAATTAAAGGAGCACGAGATCTTCATGTTCTGTTCTTCCACTCTCTTTAATCTCTCACATAGTTAATGGTCATTTTCTATAGATTAAGAGCTCTCGATTGTCACAGTATAACCAGATTTATCACCTCGTCCTTCCGATAAGTTTCGGATAAGGAGAGGAGATAAGTTTAGTGGATAAGTTCTGAGCGAGGAGTTGAGGAGTTTCAGTCGAGGCTCCTCCCTCGTTTTTGGTGGAGGACAAATCAGCATTCTGAAGAGATGGACACTCTTAAGGAATCAGTGCTGTAGACATCGTCCTGTTTAAAATTCAGTAGAAAAGAGTTAAGCAGGGATGAAGTTTTCTCTCACTCCAGTACCCAAATCCCTCCAGGACATGGACGTAGCTAATTATTGTGAAGGTCTGGACCCGACGTACAGCACGCTAGGCTTTGAGAACGCTGACATGCTGTACAGCGGGGGTGAGTATCGTGACTGACGTGACTGATTTGATTGACGTGAGGGCAGTGAAGCTGTTGTTAATTCCTTGGAAGTGGAGTCAGGCCCTGTTATTAGATGTCTTTGGAGTTTTAGAGTGATGAATTACTGATTAATGTGTAGTTAAATAAATGTTTAAAAAAAAAAAAAAAAAGCTGATAGATTTTTGTTAGTTATATGAGGCATCTTGACAGGGTTCATGTGTCATCCACCAGGACTGATAAGAAACTGGGAAATGTAATGAGTATACTTTATTAAAAAAAAAAAAAAAAGAGGGCAAATTATTAGCCAGCAACAATGGATGTTTCACAACCTGGTTTAAATTTCAACAAAAATTTGACTCACAAAAACAGGAAAATGAGCTCCGTTTAAGATACTATTGCTGGGACAAATTTTTATAAACGAATATACAAAGTTGATTCTATAAACAGTTATAACTGCATAGCAATGCCTAGTCTAGAATACTTTGTTTTGCAATCTGACAGTCTGAGGTTGAGGTCATCATAGCCTGATGCTGTAAGAAGTGGTTTATCTAAAACACTTGTTCTTCATTAACCAGATGCTGGCCTAAGATTGAGTGATGACCAAGATAGGCTTGTTTATCTTTACTGTTCTGTACAGGGAATCTACTCTGCTGAGATAGAGGCCATAAAATAACCTGAATGGAAAACTTCAAATTCAAAGCCATAAGCACATTTTATCAAGCACAAACAAGTCGTCTTATCTCCACACTGATTGAGGTGTTCATGTGAGAAGGTGTCCAGATTGCAAAAAAATACATCATCATGTTGCATCGTTTAATAAATTAATATTCTTCCTACATAATTAAACCTAGGTTTTTGTCACAGTGATTCAATGCTAGTCGTTGAGAATAAGAAGAACGTAAGAAATAAAACACTTGGAACATGCGGTTATAGGAAAATAATCAACGCTGGCACAGTGTTTCATTCCAACCAAGCAGAAGCTAGACCTGATTAGTATATTGAAAGACTAATTAAACAGGAGTGGTCGTTTCTTCTACATGTTTGGAATGCGAGCCTGCAGTCGGACACCCCTGAACTATACTTTTAAAAATATGTTTATTACCAAACTACAAACAACCATTCACTGTACAAGTCCTTGTAAAAGAGCTGTTGCTATAGAAACAGTCTAGCACAGTCACAATTCTTATAAACCTGCTGTTTTACACTTTAAATGAACAGAATCAGAATCCCATCATTCCACAGTGCTTTCAGGTAAAAACTCCAATACTGCAGGTGTTTGTCTTGTGGGAAAAAAATAAGGTCCTAAAGGTTGATTTAAAAGTTCTTCGATTTCTAGGGTTCTCCATACACTGCAAAAAACGATACCTTAGAAATTGAAAATATCTTGAGTATGATTACATTTATTGACACTTTATTGACAAAATAACATTACAACAAAACAAGTACAAGATTATTAAGCTTATTTCTAGTCGAATGTTATAAAAATTGCAAACGAATATTTCTTGTTTCATTGTCTGCTCGTTTTTAGGAATTTATTTCTTGAAAAAAAAAGATCTGCCAACAGAACAAGAAATTTTCGCGTGCAATTTTTGTTTAATATATTTTTTTTAATATATTTTTTTATATTTGGTTTGTTGTAATCTCATTTTTCTAGATAGAAATTCTACATAGGTTTGGCTAGATCCAAGAGTGTAGAACCTTTCAGAAGCTTCAATCAGAGGAACAAGATAAGACACCTGGACTAAACATTCCATCCAGCATCCCAGAGGGTTCTTAGAGTTATCCTTAATTATTCCTGAACAGAAAAAAGGTTTTCTTAAAAGTACTACTTCTGTGAAACCCCGGTAAACTTTTGAGCTATCCAAAGAACAATAGAGGATCCTTTTTCAAACTGTAGAGCTGACTTTAATTAGTTTAAAAAAAAAAAGAAAAAAAAAAAAGAAGTTTTTATAAACAGTAAAGCAGAGCTTGTTGTTTTTTCTTTTCTTTTTTTTTTTCCTTTCACTTCAAACTTAATTTTGTCTTAAAATTAAGAGCATAAAACATGTCCAGAAATCTATTAGACTGCGACTCAGAAGCTGACAGGGCAAAATTGCTTCTCCACGACAATGGCTGTACTTCTTATTTTTTCCTTTTTTTTTAATTCTTGAATGAGAAAGGCACAATGTTGGAAATAGGTAGACGGTCTGGTGTGAAAGAGACAGCTTTCAGCGCATTAAAATTCAATGATGAGATGTCAATCTCCATCGAATACGTGTCTGCGAGATAAAACATGAAGGCTAAATCCTAATTAAGTCTGTTCTGCATTAAAGGGAGATTTCAATCAGCTCGGGGCGAATAAAAGACTCCGGTCCCCTTGCTGCGCTTCTTTTGTTGAAATGTTATGATTTTGGATGCACAAAAGAATGATTGATTCTTTTCGTCTATGAAGGTGAACAGAGGGATGCTGATCTCTATTTCACGAGAGGGTCGAGCCTGCGTGCTCTTTGTTCACTTATGCAGGAACTTCTTTACTGAAATCCTCTGCCTCCTCATTAACGGTGCTGATTACAAGATGGCATCCTATACGTGGTGCCGTAGACTTATCACGACAGACGTTTGCTTTGTGGGTCAAACCAAGCAAGCAAGTTCTCTTTAGCTACAAGACTCATGGTTTTGACCAACGACTTTGCGTCGTATGGATATTACACTGCTAACATGTTCTTGCAAGTGATTTCATAAGATTACCCATAAACACTCATGGTGTTTTAGATCCAATGTGATTAATCAAGAGATTGATAGCCATGCCAGACTTTAAAGCCGAGTGGTTTGAATAGGAATGGTGTGTGTTTGCTGTGTGATCTGCAGAAAGCATGCCAACGGAGACCAGCATCAGCAATGGGGACAATGCTGTGATGTCCAACTGTGCCATTTGTGGGGACAAGGCCACGGGCAAGCACTACGGTGCCTCCAGCTGTGACGGCTGCAAGGGTTTTTTCCGCAGAAGCATCCGGAAGAGTCACGTATACTCATGCAGGTAGCAGACGATCCCTCAGGGCCTTACAGTACTTCCTCATTGTGTTTCTAGTGCTTTTCATTTCTACAATTATTAACAGTTCCTTAAATGCCACGTACCGTATGTGTGTTTTTTCCCTCGCTTAATCAGGTTCAGTCGCCAGTGTGTCATCGACAAAGACAAGAGGAACCAGTGCCGCTTCTGCAGGCTTCACAAATGCTTCCGGGCTGGAATGAAGAAGGAAGGTTAGCAAACTTAACATATTTAAAGCAGGGTACTACTGAATTCTTGAATCCGATAGGTCTAAATCTATTTTGATTGATTTTTTTTTTTCTAAAAGCTCCATCTGAAAAATTTTAATGTACAAACAGAAATGTACAGGATAGAATTTGCTTTTATTGTAAAATAATTCTCTTTGCTTCAATCGCAAACACTGATTATTTTTCTGTCTCAGCACGTCCCGTTGCATTTTAATTCCTTACAAAAGCTTATAAACACCAAGGAAACAGGAAATGCTTAGCACTGAAATAAGGTACGCCATAAAAAACGTGCACGAGGACTGTGCAATTTATTGGATGTGTAACCTTGGCTGGGGATTTTATGACAGCTGATCATATGCTCTCTACCTCACTTTCGTGTGTGTGTGTGTGTTATTCAGGGCGGTGATCGGTTAAAGTTTTACTTCACACTGTTTCTTGCTCATTAGCTTCCAAAGTAGAAGCATCAAAACTGCACCATTAGGGTTATAAAGTTACGCAAGGTAATTTTTTTCACACAAGTGTTTAGTTTTTATTCTCTTCATTCGAGTGCAACCTACACCCTAAACATTACAGGGTGTATCACTATTAATGAGTTTGCACCCCTGTTGATGTGGATAGTTAATGAAGTTTAGCACAGTGAGTAACTCCAGGGTCAATAGTTCAATCCTTAGCTGGTTTCTTGTCTGTACACGGGTTACTATTACACGCCTAATCTATCACTGATTGTTTTTCTATAACAGCACATTCCAAACGGCTGTATTCTTACTTAAGTACAGCAATTTCAGAGTGAATAACTCTTTTTTTATGTTTCCATCCATGTCTGTCTATTTTGCATAACTGATTTTGGAATTGATCCAAACAGAGGCAAAGTCACAGCAATGTCACACGGCTGAAACAGTCCTTCTTAAATGGTTTCCTGTTCTTATTGAGTATGTTTTAAGGGTATACAAATGAGTAAAATGCTATAAGCTACTATAAACAAGTGGTAATTAGCCATCAAAGTTTACTTTTTTAATAATTAAAGCAGCGTTTCCCACAATGTAGCCGGTGGCCCCCTACTGGGCTGTAAGTACTGCAGGTGGACTAAGTTTGAAGTTATTATAAAATATAAAATTGTTAGGATTAAATATTTACATTTAGGAGTAACCAGATAAAACAAAAGCCATGGGATTTAATTAAAAGGTTATTCCTCCTTTATCTCGTGCGTTGATCAGAGTTGTAGTTAAAGGTTTATTGCGATTATTTAGACAGATATTTCGATTGCGACTTAAACTATGCTATATATTTTATTAAATGTACCATTTTGTATTTAAACATATTTATGTGGGTTAACAGCAAATAATGGCGCAAATGATCTCATTAAGAGGATTTTGCCTGTTATTTGTTAAATACCTCAAAAGTATTTTAAAAAGACTATTGTTGAACTTAAATTCACAATTGTGGATATTTAACTTGTAATCAACTGCAGCCTTTTGCGGAAAAATAATTGTGCAGGTCCATATTGTGTCTAACTTGTTAAGTGTCTAAGTTGTAAGGGGTGCACAATCTTTTGCACTCGGCGGCATTACCGAATACAAATTTGCAAATGCTAATTATGGACCCATTGGCCTTTTAACAATTAGTATCACCAGAACAAATGTTGACGTTTCATGTCATTTCATCATGACTACACTTTATGAATCTTATTTCTCGAAGGTTTGCAACCCTGACGAGGAGTCAGACAAACGCCATCGTCTTAGCTAATCAGTAATCTTTTCAAGGCGTTATTAGCATTCTAAACAGCCTTGTGTTTTTTTTGTGTGTGTGTGTGTGTGTGTGTGTGTGTGTGTGTGTGGATGTGTGTGGGTGTGTGTGGGTGTGCGTGCGTTGCTATTCAGCTGTGCAGAATGAAAGGGATCGTATCAGCTCCAGGAGAAGCACACCGGACTCGCATGACCTTCCACCTATCACTGTGCTGGCTCAGGCAGAGTCCCTTTCACAACAGGTTGGCTGCTGATTGTACACACGTACACACACACACTTTGTATTCCATTTGCATTAACGCAGCATTTCACACGAGCAGAATTAACCTCGTGATAATTGCAGCCTTAATATCTTAAGCTTATTCAAAAGACGCTCAATGTGACATTCTTCATAGACTCTGATCCGTCCTTAACAAAGCTGATTAAAGACGGAATATACAGAGAGAGGCCGATATGAATATCTCATTAGAGGAACTCTGAAGAAGGTTTCAGATATGCTTGGTTAATAATGATGATGATGAGAGGCTGCGTCTGTAATTTGCATTAGTCGCTGCTTAAGCATCGGTTAATGTCATCAACATTTCCAATCATCTGCATGACTACTTATGCGAGTTGCAAGGCAACAGCTTGTGTAATAATAAACGGTTCTGGAGGACGTCCTAACTTCACTCCATCTGCGTGTAGATCAGCGTCGCCAGTCCGACAGACTCCGCTGATGTCTCTGAGAAGAAACCAGCCACCATCGGGGATGTGTGCGAGTCTATGAAGCAACAGCTGCTTGTTCTGGTAGAGTGGGCTAAATACATCCCGGCCTTCGGCGAATTGCCTCTTGACGACCAGGTAATGGCCATTCGAAAGCCAAACTGCCTGCGCTAATTGGGGAGGCACTTGGCTTAAATTGCAGGCCCTTTCGCTCAAGCTCAATATTTGCTATTCACATGACTGACTCAATTTATCCCTCCATTCAGCCTTGCTCTTTGGTTCTCCTGTTTTGTGCAGGATTTCTGATCTTCTCTGCCATGTCCTTTGTTATTGTATTGATTGAGTATGCTTATAGTAGGCTGCTGATGCTTTTTAAATGAGCTAAATGTTCAGGCAGTTCTCCCTCTGTCCTTTTTTATTTTTTTTTGCAGGTCAGTTTATTACGAGCGCACGCAGGAGAACATCTTCTGCTCGGAGTGGCCAAGCGGTCAATGCCATACAAAGATGTCCTGCTGCTCGGTAACTATCGATCAGAATTTACATCAACTCTTTATAAATGCATCTGTACAAGCAGGAAGGTCTCAATCGTAAATTAGTACAAATGTTGTTTTCTACTTCCTCTTCTTTTTCTTTTTTCTTTTTTAGGTAATGGCTGTGTTATTCACCGAAATTGCCCCGAGGCAGAGATCAGCCGAGTGGCTAACCGCGTCCTCGATGAATTGGTCTCACCTTTCCAGGACATACAGATTGATGAGAATGAATATGCAGCTCTGAAAGCCATTGTGTTTTTTGACCCTGGTACAGTCTCGTATGATTACAATTTTAAAAACAGCTTTACAGTGGCTAAGAAAACAGCTCTTTAAAAGTCTCTATCAGCTTTTGTCTATAGTGTATGTACATGTGTGAGGTTACCACAGACAAGAAATTCAATAAAATCACGCTTTAGTGAGGAAAAAAAATTATTTTGCCCAAACTCAATTATAAAGGAAATTTAAGGCCGGTTTTTGACTTTCATGCATCCATTGTCTATAAACTATCCTGTTTAAGGGCGAAGGGGCCTGGAGGCTTTCCCAGGGAACATAGGGTACAAAGGGAACCCTCTGCGTGGGGTTCCAACCCATTATAGGCCACAAGCACACAAAGTCACACACCCATTCACACACTCCCGACGATTCTGAAATGCCAATCAGCCTGCATTGCATGTCTTTGGACTTGGGAGGAAACCAGAGTACCTGGAGAAAACCCACAGAGTGTGGGGAGAACATCCACCCTCCTGTTTACCATCAACAAATGCAAAACTACACATTTTACACTTAAACTATAACATAGTAAGGATGAGATAAATGAGAGGAAAAGATTTTAGGATGTCAGAGCCACCCAACGGTGTGCATCTGCATCACCAGTGAAAAAGCAGTTATATCTCTGAACACAGAAATTATACAAATATAAGACTTTATTAACAAAAACATTATGATTTTAATTAATTGAAGTTGCTGTCTTTGCCAGGCTACAAAACTTGAAAGTCTGTCTCTCTAACCCATTTAAATGACTTCTGTTTTATGTACGATCTTCAGATGCCAAAAACCTCAGGGATCCCTCAAAGATAAAAAGCATGAGGTACCAGGTTCAGATGAGTCTCGAAGACTACATTAATGACCGTCAGTACGACTCTCGTGGGCGCTTTGGCGAGCTGCTGTTGCTTCTCCCTACACTGCAGAGCATCACCTGGCAGATGATCGAGCAGCTCCAATTCATCAAACTCTTCGGCCTGGTCAAGATCGACAACCTGCTGCAAGAAATGTTGCTAGGCGGTGAGATGAGAGAAAGCGCTTAATTTCGGGATTCATTTAGATTGAACAGAAAAAAAGTACATTCTTAGATAAAAGGGCTCTTTAATGTCACGGTCAGAGAAGAAGCTGTAGTTTACCAACATTGGAAAGTCTACAGGATGGAGGGTTCCTTGGAAACGTGACAAACTGCATTTAATACTTGAGAGTAAGAGGTGGGGAAAAGGAAGCAATGACTGTCTATGCTAACGTAAATTATAAGAGGAATTAATAATAATTAATGATATTAATTGCTTCAACAAATATTTTCTTACACAATCAGTATCTTAACAAAAAATATAAATAATGTCAAATTAAATAAAATTAGGAAAGTTGCTTTTTGTGTAGGATAAGTGGTTTCAAACATTTTAATGCTCTAGTAAAAAAAAAAAAGAAAAAGATGGTATCTGTCTAATTCACATTATTTCATTTATTCTGTGATTATAAAGTTATAAAATACACTAAATTTGGCCCTTGGCTGCAAAATATTTTGCAACCCGCATCCTAGAGAACGACAGTTTTATAAAAGCAAATTAGCGCTAACAGGAGAACAGAGGAGAACATGCATAATGAAGAGGTAATGATGTCAGAGCCATCTTTGGCCCTGGAGAAAAATAAACAACCCCTTTAGGATTTAAGATGTCATTCATAATCAATACTTAAATGTATATGTCGATGGCCTCACAGGTCTGACTGCAGAACAGCCCTACCTGCACCACCACGGCCACCCGCAGCTCGCTCAGGATCCGATCACGGGCCAGACGTTAGTCATAAGCTCCATTTCAGGTCCTCTGCATGTACAGCAAATAGGTGAGATCCTCTTTTCTAGACACATCCCTTGTTAAAAATGATCAATAGTGTCACTACTCACCCATGTGCATTTACGTATACATGTAATTATAGCTCTTGATATTTTGTGACTTGTTCTTCCAGCTTCTCCAGACACCCCAATCCCATCTCCACCTCAAGTTCAGAGCCAGGAGATCTACAAGGCCTCTTCTAGTCCTACACTCTTAATGGTGACACAGCCCATCTCCAACAGAAACTCTCCTGAACCACCGCTCTGAGGCATAAAATGGCATCCTTGCATCCTTCCTGTATCTAAGTGGATCTGTGTTTGTAAATGTGTATGAGATGTAAAAAGTGTCAAATGATCAAAAAAAAAATTAATGTTCAGTGTAATGTTAGAAATCTGTGCAACCATCGATATTATGTGGGATGAGGTGACTCCATTTTGGTGGACACACAAAAATGTCTTGTATCATATAATAATATAGCATTTTAATATGTTGTTGACCTGACTCGAATCATCATAGAAGCAGATTGTGCCTGAAATCTTTAAATGACATGTAAATATGGTTATGTATTAAAATAAATAAATAAATAAAAGTAGAAGAGTTGAAGGACATGTATGCAAGTTATTTAATTAACCTGTAACCTGTGGAATTTCAAGAGATTTATGATTATGTTTTTATCACTCACTCAATGTCTATACCACTTTATTCTGTATGAGGTGCTATCAAAAAGTTTTGAGATTAGCTCTGTTTACAAACTTTGTTTTTTCGTCTTAAACAGACGTCCCCTCAGACGTCTTAAACCTGGCAGTAGAATTCGCTGTTGACAGTCTGGGGACAAATTCTCGATCCACAATGTCGGAAAAGGTAATGAGCATGCACTTGGTCGAGCTGCGGACCTGCCTTGCCTTTTTCGGTCTTGGAGATGACAGGCTCTTCCACCGTGAAGACTGTGCCTTCGTCTCAGGGTTGTACCCATACATACAAGTTTCGTCACCGGTAATGATCCTCGACATAAAGGACGGGTCATCCACGGCACGCTGACGGGGTTCTTGGCAGTCTTTGACGTGTTGATCCTTCTGTTCCGGGTCAGCAGCTTGGGGACGACACAGTGCATGTTCAAATCGCATGTGAAGATTGCCTGGACTGTTCAGTATGACACACTGACAGTGGCAGCAATGTTGTGGATTGTCCTCCGAACGGTTTCGACATTTTCGGAGGTTGAGCTCGTTGAAGGACATCCTGTTGTTGTCTCCCAGTGTTGTTCCTCCGCTCTTGAAGCGCATGTGCCGCTCAAAACGGCTCAGAGGACGCATTGCAGCATCGCCATGAACTTGCAGAATTGCGTTAAACATCTCTGTGGCAGATTTGCTCAGTTTCATGCAAAATTTCACGTTTGCTCTTTGTTCTAACTTGTTGTCCATGATGAAATAGCAAACGTGGTAACACACGTGGTCAGGACGATGTCTTTTGGCACACTGACTTATGAACGTCAGTACTCCCTGTGACTGTGCATGCAGCCTTGTGCTGCATCTGTTGGCGTGTTACAAAAATTTGTCTAGAAACTTTTGATACCACTTCATATACAGGGTCGCAGAGCTTATCCCAGGAAACTTGGGGCACGTGGTGGGGTACGCTTTGGACAGAGTGCCAATCCATCGCAGGGCACACACATACACACACACTACAGGCAATTTTGGAACGGCAATTAGAGTAATGTGCATGTCTTTGGACTGTGGGAGGAAACTGGAGTACCTGGAGGAAACCCACCAAGCAAGGGGAGAACATGCACACGCACAGACCTGAGGTGGGAATCCAACCCGTGACCCTGGAAAGTGTTGATCCCTAAACCACTCTGCCACCAACTATGTAGTTATCATTTAGTATATTATTAAAACAAACATTTGCTGCCTAACAATGCTAATTTCATATTCTGAAGGTGTAAGACTTAACCTACACAATACTGTATGTGTATACAGTCACTGAAGCATAGTTAATGTGCATGTTAATTTAGAAAACCTGGAAAAATATTATCAGATTGGTTTAGTCCTTTTTGGGGGGATTTAAAGTGATGCATTCTGGCAACCTTGAACAAAATCAGCACGCGACAGGCCTGTACTTGTCTATAGCACGTGCATATTTGTTTTATTCTTGGTTAGCCGAAAGCTAAAGCTGGTTAACATCTCCTGAAGTTTCTTTAGCATATTCTTATAAACAAATATGGATAAAAAATAAAATAAAACACCTTTTACCATCGGTGAGGTAAAAGTAAGGTTAATATATATATATATTTTTAATTATATGTCAGTATTCTATTAAATATCGTGGGATATTTAATAAAATAAAAATGTAAGTTTTAGCTAACGCTAGCTGCTGTACGTTAGCCGCTAAAATAATATATATATATGAATAATAAATAATAAATTGCAGCTAAATATTTTAAATATGACAATTTTAAAAGTGTATTTGGCAATAAATATGATGGGTTTAATACAACAATTATATGATTATGACATAAAATCATAGACTGTTCTGAAGAGCGGTTTTGAAATTGCAGCTGTCATTCAAATCGGCCACGACCGCGTGAGCGCGCGCGTCTGTGTGGGTGTGTGTGTGTATATATATATATATATATATATATATATATATATACACAGAGTCAGTCAAAAAAAAATTATATGATGATTGTATGATTATTATATTAATATAATATTAATTATATTATCATATAAATAATAACGTATAGCAATACATTTAGTATTAAAATATTAATACAAGTTATTTTCCTGAAGTGTGTATAATTTTGGCTGACTCATATGAATTATCTAAAAATTCACCCCTGTACGGAGACCTAAAACCGATTTTTATACCCGGATGTAAACATGTTTATTTAAAACATGGGACAATATGGGATTGACTCACTTTTAAAAAGAGAGCCCCCAGTGGACATACGAGGAACTGCGATTCCGCGTGACATTTCTTAGAACCGGAGGAGCACCTTGGATAAAACCATAACGAGAGTTTATGATGCTCAGTATGACAAACAAACAAACAACCTAGCATAATCACAATAAGGGAAAAATCTTTATATAGTATTTATATATATATTTTTTCCAACATAATATAGTTTAATAAAAATAACTGTGTATCTTATCTTACATTAATAATGATGTATAGTATAATATAATTCTTTCAATTATACAATTTAACAATAACAACAAATACACAGACTAATAAACAGTAATCAGTAAAATGCATTATATTACAAACGTGGCGATTTCTGTTTATACTCAGTAACCACTTAAATATTTATTTATATGGCTTATACAATTTTTTGGAACTACTATTGAGAACTAATGGAATCGACGGCTCTGATTTTGTGGTATATAACAACAAATAATCAGCATAAAGGGAAATCTCGTGTTCTACAATATGAGCTTTAATAATGGATTTATTTGGATGGATGAGTTAGCTCTAATCAGATCAGCTAAAGGTCCGATAACAATAGCAAAAAGTAGAGGGGAGAGAAGACAACCCTGTCTTGTACCATGTTTTATTTAATCTAACAGCATTACTTATAATACAAGATTGGAGTTGAAATAAAAAAAGTTTGATTAACTAAAAACCTCTAAAGTTTTGTGCATACTTGAAACAAGATCAATAGAATAATTTTTTGGACTGTGACTTTTTTGCTTTTGCAGAAAATTAATTTATGGAAAAAATCAGAGTATGTCCATGTTTCAAACTGCTGTCCTGTGCGACCTCTGCTTTGATTAAAATGTGCCGCTGTTACTTCATGTCTCTTCTTTGCAGAATCTACAAAAACTGTTTGTCTACATCCTTTACTTTCTAACCGTCAGGTGTTTCTTTTTTAAATGTTATAAGGAGCCCTAATCACATGAATAAGTCGTTTAAAAAAAGAGTGTTGTTGTGATGATGGTGGTGCTGATACAAGGTGTCATCTAACACCTCTCCCTAAATCTCTCCCATAACCCCAGCCGTACACATGGGTTGAGATCTGAAGACCGTCAAGACCCTTTGACTCATATTCATCCTCATCGGTAAACCCTCAAGCCCTGTGGACAGTGTTGGAGTCATCCTGGGAGAGACCACGCTCATCTGGATAGAAATATTTCACCACAGGTGATCACTGAATAAGTCTTTCTTTTTTTTTTAACAATTCATTTGCACTGACCTTTCCCTCTGCAGGAATAAACCCAAACCAAAACAGCGGAAGAAAAAAAATGTCCTTCACAAGTATAACAGAGTCAGCCATTTTTCCTTTAATTTGTCACCTGTCTGTATATACATACATCCAAATAACCTTCTTATTTATGTCTGAATCCCTGCTGGAAAAAAAAAAAAAAAAAACAGCTTAGACGAGCATGAAATTCATGCTAGTCTAAGCTCTTTTTCTCCAGCAGGGATATAAACATAAATAAGTATGGATATGCAGTTTTTGGGGAGGGGCGCGAGGGTGAGGTTAGGAAGCTAGACTGTAAGGATTAGGAGAGCCAATGAGGTCTGGAGAGTTGATATAAAATCAGGATTTGCATGTGTATGCAGAGAAATACAATATGTATTGGCTTTTCTTTGCCTTAAACGCTTACAAAATTCTACATTCTGTTGATGAGGTCCTGAATTGGATTCCTCACACTTGTACTTACACACACACCCTTCCTATTAATTCCAGTGTAGTTATTGAATAATTCAGTGTAGACCCCGGATAATGTGCTTTAAGATGCTGAGCAGAAATTGAAGGTTAATGGCAAAAAGGAGGAAGTAAAAAGCAATCCAAGTTATTATATCACAGCGCATTTTGCTTTGTATTTGACAGGACTACGGTTCGAACGGGTTTCTAATAAGCTCCCGAGCAGCATGTAAGTACAGATGTGTTAAATCTAATACCTCATGGTCACTGGAACCCACTGATTATGTCCTGTTTAAGGAGATCATTTTGTCCCAACACTAGTAATACTGTTGTATGTCCACTAGTACCATCTTTAAATCTTCTTTTCTCATTCATTCCACTTTCACATTTTAAACCTAAACATAATGCCTTTTTTTTCCCTCTGTAGGGACACATTCTCTTATTATGTTTAATAAGGCATGGTTTTATGTGCTAAACATAATATACAAAGCAAGATCTTTGCAAAATTATATTAAATATTTCCACCACACAGCACATATTGATAAAAGTGGGCTTTTTAAAAAGATTTAACAGAAGTTACTTCCCTTATAGTTGTGTCGGGTTTTAACAGCGCTCTTTTTATTAACAGTGAAATACACAAGACTGTATTGTATGATGAGCAGTCCGGACCTGGACCGGCCATCAACTCAACAATTATGAAAAGCGGTAATTAACTCTGGTGCTTTTTTTCTTCCCTTGTTTTGTTCTTCTGACTGGAAAACAAATCTCATATCCCCAAAATATGAAAGTGACACAGTCAGGAACTCCATAGCTATTACAGTGTAGCAAAGCTGCTAGGAAGACAGAGCAGGGCTAAAATAAACACAGCAAACCCCAACAATCACTCCATAATGGAGTAGCAGCTTGCGTGGGGTTAAACTGCAAATCTCGACATGGGAGAGAGCTGAGCATCCAGTGCTCTTTTAATGAAGAGCCGCCCAGCGCACCGTGGCTCTTATTGGTACACAAAACGTAGTCTTAGTATTCGAGGCACACATCTCATTTCAAGCATGCAGCTTTGTGTGACGATGTGGTATTAAGCCTTGATAAGCTGTCTGCGAGCAAACCGGAGTAGGTAGAATAAGCATATCCCTTCTTTTCCCCCCTTTTTGTACTGACTTGACACCCTACATGCTTTGACTTTCATCACTGTGACTGTAATCCATACGATCTATAGGGTGAATAGGGTGAATTTTATTTTTCTCTTTCAGCAGAAGGCTTAGATATAAAGATTGAGCAGATTGTGTTCATTTGATGGACTATTTAAAAGCTTTTTTAACTCTACAATTTAACACGGAAAATTCGGACTTTAAAATACAGTAAACTAAACAGTTTCTGACATGGATAATGTATTGAAGATTTTCTCATGAAGCAAAGGGATTTTTTTTTTCTTATATTAAAGCCTGTTTATTTTCCACTGTTGAAATATTAAATGCCTTGTTTTAATGTCCATTGTGTTTAGCTCTTGCTGTGCTTGTCTGCTGCCTGTTGGTGTCAGTAGAGGCCCATAGTGACTTGGTGATTTGGCTTATTCTCTTTGTTGGTTGTGAATTTGAACCATCGTTCTTCAGAAATCTGCCTTGATCTTTTGTTATGCAAAGGCGAACTTCCACCAGTAATGTCGTGGCACTTCTATTGAGTTTGGTGCTTTTCCAAATTTTCCTTTATATAACTTATTTTTAAAAAATTATCTTGAAAATGTAATTATTTTTTTTATTTGATGCAGTTAAATAAGATTTTAGATTTAGGATTAAGGTTAAGGGCGGCATGGTGGTGTAGTGGTTAGCACTGTCGCCTTGCACCTCCAGGGTCCGGGTTCGATTCCCGGCCAGGCTCGA
>JAQMYL010000019.1:20337961-20350802 GCA_030014365.1 Clarias pachynema
TCGTGCCCTAAGCCTCCTGGTATAGGCTCCAGGTCCCCGCGACCCTGAATACAGGATAAAGTGGTATAGAAGATGAGTGAGTGAGTGAGTGAGTGATTATGGTTAAGATTGTTGAATATAGCCCACATTTTGGCCTGAAGATCAGGTTCATTCTCAGGACACTCACATGCAAGCTACTAGTAATGAAAGCAGAGTTTAAAATTAATAGGGTCTGTCTGGCAGAAGTCCATTTCGCCATTCAATGTGAGATTAAGGGTAAAGATTACGCCCCATCATTTTTCTCATACACATTTATGCACTTATTGCCCAACTAGATCAACAGAAAATTCTCTTGGCGAACCGGCCCGACACTCACAACCTGTTCATTTATTTTATTTTATTTATTATTTTTTACGATGCCTACCCTTTTTCCACACGGAGCATGTCTTTCTTGATTAAACCTCTGCAGCTTTTGGAGCAAGTAAAAGAGTCATTAAAGGGTAGAGCCTGGAATCGTGTGTTCTTGCTCCAGAGTCACACATTTCCTTGGACTTGGTTTATCCATGCGGCGCTCTGAAAAAAAAGAAGCGGAGCAGACGATGGAGAGAACGCGGTCGGCCTTCGTTGACACCTCGCATTCTTGCATTGTCCAGACAGACTCTGGAGAAAGCACTTGTAAAATGTATTCAATTCAAATCAAATTGGTGTAGCCCGGAGTAATCTTTTTCTATTAGATGTGTCACTTTTTGAAATTCGTCCCTAATATTCTTTACGACTCCCAATATAAGATTAGTGCTTTCTGTGCTGCTGCAGTTTCAGTGCCTTACTGAATTATTCACTGAGGCATGACCTTCAGTTATCAGGTTAGAAAGACCTTGATTATAACAGGAAGTCAAGTGTAGAAAATCACTCTGGGCTTGGAAAAAAAAAAAAAAAAAGCTTTTTCGAGATTTAAATGATGTACAAAATGTACACGTAAATAATAGTATGAACTTAATTACATGGTCATGGTAGAAAAAAAGGAGCTCTTGTGCAAGTTGCCATGTGTTTGGAATTAAAAGGGAATTATTTGCATTTACCACCTCTGAGTTTTGTCATGTTAATAGGAGTGGAGCAGTAGAGCTAAAGAAACCAGGCAGTTTATTCTAATAATTTGCTTACAGTCATATTCCATCCTGTTTAGTGATGGAAGCCATTTGTTGGTGATAGTTTCACATGCTTAAAATTGCACTCCTGCATGCTTTTTGTCCTATGCAGTTAGAGTAAATGGATTTAAGCCCATTAGCTTCTGCCATGCCGGAATAATAGATGTCTCATTACGACCGCTAATAAATAACGTTTCCAGAGGACATCTCAATTATTAGTAGTCTATGTGGAATAATACTTCTCTCATTATCTTTATGGTAAGCAAGGCCAGAGGAAGGACACGTTCCCAGGACCAGAGTGTACATCCTGGTCCTCTTTCTTTGGGACGCCTGATCATAAAGCGACCCTCCTTTACAACATTTACTAGATTTATGACGTCTTGATTGGATATGTTTATGGTCTCTATATGAACAGCTTTTATAGTTTGTCCATTTAGTGTGAAAAGTTTATTAAGATCTGGGACAGGATATTAGAGGTACGCCAATACATCGATCCTGAGCCAATAAAGTCATCCTCAAGGCTACAACGCGTTTAAATGCTTTCAGTCTATATACATTGGCTAATATTTCAAAAATTTTCAAATTTGAAAAATGATAGTAATCCTGGTGAAATATTACATACATTAAATGTTATTTTTTATTATTATATACAGACTCGTATTAGATTGGAGCAAAGAGTTCTTTCAGATTTTCCAAACTCAAACCATTTCAGGATGCTAAAAGACCCCTAAAGAACCCCTCGAAGAAGCATTTTGTAATGGTTACAGATTTACATCCCACCATAGTTTACATAAACATTACATTTTCTTTCTTCTAGGTTACTTCAAGCATGCCGATGTAATAGGAGTTGGTCTGATGAGAAAGATAATAAATAATAAATATTATCGGGGAGAAAAGGACATTATCTTTATACACAAAACAATATTTAATTTTGATTGGGTTTTGCTAAGAAAGTGGAAAGAAAACAGTCCGTGTATGTTCCTGGATGAAGTCTAATCTTTGTATTGTTTTTTTTTTTTTTTTAAATGTGTATTTAATGAGGCAATAAGGAGGGATATAATACTTTGTACAGAATTAGATCCGCTCAGTTATTCGTTACAGCAACAATGAAGTTATGAAAGCGCTGACTCCTGATGATGCTAATGATATTCAGAAAAGTGGCTCGGTATGTATTAATATATCTGTTTATCTTCACGTTCTGCACAAACCCTGAACCAAACACATGCTTGTAATTTATGCTTGTTGTGGAAAACGATGAGAGTGACATTCCTACCAAGTGTTGATTTCTCCACATTTAAATGAGCAGTGACACTAATTTAGCATTCAGATGCATGTAGAGTTTTGCTCTATTAAGAACGTCTGTGTGTGGAAGAATGCGAGGCGACTTTTTAACTGTGTTTGTGTATTCAGCGTGGCGTACCGTGGGGCATGTCTCTGGGACAGATAGTTCCTCGTTGCTTGAGTGCTGCAGTGTGTGCTTGGGAGGTAAATAACCCACCTGGCAGTGGGAGATTGGAAGCCCAGCATGGCTCCCTGATAAAGTCAAAGCCTGCAGTAAACTTCCCCCCACTGCATTTATTTGCACCCCCCCCACCCCCTGTATTTCAGCGTGGTGGAGATGTAACAGCTTAATTTGCCACCAATCATATTTCTGCTCACCTACAGGATAATGAGGTGATATTGGTTATTTTAGACTTGGCTGCATGGATGCCTGTGGTAATTCGAGGCAGTGGTGTGGTGGGACGAGAAGGCTGCAATGTGACCCGGCCTTGGCTCGCGTCTCAAAATCAGCAAATAAATAGGAACCAAGCAGCATGTCCTGTGGTGCTACCATTCTTGTGATTTCAGAAGGGAATCAGTGTCCAACATTTCACAGAGATGTTTGTTTAGGCAGCGTGAGTACTTTTAAAGAAAGCATTCTGACCACAAAATTTGACTAATGTATTTGAAAGAGAGAGAGAGAGAGTCCAAACCGACAATTCATCTTGGCACATTCCTGGTGATATCCCAGCACATTCTTTGTGTGTTTCGGGCCACCTCTGCAGGAAGCTTTGTTGGCTGCGTGATTTTTTTTTTCCCTTTTTTTTCTTTTCTTCCCCTCTCCCTCCCTTTCTTTTCCCAGACACGCGTTCCTCTGGCTGAGCTGTAAATTGAAAACACTGGCAGTGTTCCTCTCTCATCGCACACTTCAGAAATGGACTTCATTCGTTCGCATGAACTTCCCCTCACCCCTCACGTGCGAGACACTCATCATCCAGCGTGGGCCTCCGACTGAAGGCCGCTCCATCATGACAATAGCAGAAAGAGCCCCGCCGAATGACACCGGCACCCTTTCTACCCTCCCAGATCTGATTAGGTGCCTCCATACAATCTAGCCCAACACAATGCGCTTTCATTACACCACGGATGCTGTCATTTCTGTTTTTTTAAATTTTTATCTTTCTAGTCATCTTCTTCTTCTTCTTCTTCTTTTTTTTAACAAGTGTTCATCTCCAAACTCTGATCAGCAGCCACACTTTCATCAGTCTAATGCATCTATCTGTCCCGAGCTCGCGCTGATGCGGCCTCCTGCTTAATCTCATTTCCTTAACCTCCTCCAATATTGCTTCCTCTGCATCAGGAAGATCTAGTGCAATTCTTTTTCATATAGTAAATCACTGACTCGTACTTATGTGGATGGCACAGAGGGGAATGATGATGTCTGATCGGGCCTCCTCGTGTCTTTTCTATGGATGACATCACCATACCCGTCTCGCCTGACAACATGACAAGTTAGTTACCTGGCCGGTAAGAAACACATAAGTATGTAAATGTCACCTGGTTTTGATTAAAACAATCTGTAAGAATACAGTACATACATTTTTATTCAATAAGGAGTACAGGACTGCTTTATTCACATAGGCACAGTGAGAGAGAGAGAGAAGTGTTAATATTCAGAAGTCTTCATAACGCTTGTGAATAAATTCACTTGCACTGCCCTCAGTCTCCTCAACATGCTGCTGTCAAGAAACAGCATTTTTGAAGGCAACCTCAAAATGTAAAACTTTAAATTCTTATGTGTAAAACAGCATCATTCAAATTGCCAGTGAAGTAAGATATGAATGCTAATGTGCTGAATGGCCAGGAGGCATTTGAATTAACTTCAGCTTTAAACCAGAGCTGTAGATTCCTTGAATCTGATTGGTCCACAAATCTTGATAAAAGTGCAACTTCAAATATATATATAGTAACAGCTTATGTATAGTGACTTGTGCAGCAGATGGTTCACATACAGTTAAAAAAAATATGTAATCATTAATTAATCATGAATGAAATGTTCTGCAAGAACACGTTTTCTTAACAGTTGTGAATTTTCCCAGTGTCTGAAGTAAAGCTGTAATGTTAGGTTTCAGGAATGAGGAGTTTAGAGTTTGCAGTTACATGAGTTATTTATTTTTTTTTTGTCTTATGAACATAAGAGATAAAAGAATGATTGGTGACTGTTTACAGGTACTATAACATAAAAAGTGAGAACAGGAAATTGTTTCAGCGACGTTTCAAAAAGTATGATGTCATACAAAATAAACTACAATGAAAAGGAACTGCTGTGTATAAGAACAATAAGACATTATTAAACCCCTCAGTCATCGATACTAATTTAGGTATTGATATCAGTATGTTTGAAAAAGAAAATTCTATAGTAACATTTTAGGTAATAATGTGACTATCTGGGGTAGATATGTTTTTAGAGCTGTGCAATTTAATCAATTACGCAGTTTCATTTTTGTTGCTCGATTTAAGGATAGATTGGTTTTCAGTTATAGATTCGAACTTTTAAAATTATTTAGGTGAACTTGCAGATGTTAAATGGCCTAAAATTGTGGTCTTAAAAAACAAATGTCTTAAAAATATATCTCAGATTTTGCAGCAAATATAAACTTTCACAAATACTTGTATTTTGTGAGAGTATGTCTTCTTCTTCTTTTGAGTTACCCCTACATGACTGGAGAGTGGAGCAGAAGATTCAGAGGAAATAAAGACTATGACTTTATATGAGACATGACATCTAAACAATCAACAACACAAGTTACAAATAATTCCAGTGTTTATTAGGTACTTTTATTAGTTTTTAATTATTCAAACACAGAGAAATATAGCTGCCTGTGACAAATGAGTCAATAAACATTAGTGCTGTTTAATGGAGTGGAATTGAAAATAGCAATGCCTTAAAATTGACAGTCTAACAATGTTTATGTACTGATAATTTAATAGAAAATATGAATTATTATTGTTATAGTGTTTACCGTTTTAGATACATTCAGTAAAATACAGATATTTATATCTCATATCTGAAAATTTTTTACTTACTTAGTAATTTATTACTTAAAAGTATGCACTGGTTTGACAAATCAGTGTCATATATGACAAAAATATCAATATAACAAATAAAACACTGTGTGTATCAACACCTTTAAATGGTGATCAAACCACAGATGTGAGAGATAAACAAATAAAGACTATATACAGTATACTATATACCGTATACTGCATAATAGACAGATAGATTTGAGGTCGTAAAACGTTGCAGTTCCTCTATAATCCTACAGGTGCACTTTAAATTATTCACACATTGGCAGGCAGCACAGAGAGCAAATTATTTGTTTATTTTTATTTATTTTCTGCAACAAAAAAAAAAAAATATATATATATGATTAATCAGGATATTTATAAAATCTTATACTCTCAATACAATTCGAATCGGCACCTAGGTATCGTCATAATGTTTTATCGAGCCATCCACATGCCTATTAGATAGATATAAAGAGAGATAGAGATCTCGATCGATAACTTTGTTAATCAGAGTAACATATATATTAAGTATATATAGCAGTCTACTAAATAAATGTGACAGTGCAAGTCGTAACTCCAGCTTTAATATCGAATACGTTCCCCTTATAAAACCCAGCTCCCACCGTATCATCGCTGTTCTAACGCTTTCTTGTTTATCACTACATTTTTAAAATACACAGTGATGCTTGTACTGTACGCTTCTAGAAATTATTTTTAGTCCACAAATTGTGCACTGTGTAACGGTTCAGTTCTCGCAAGTCTGAATCGTATTTGACACGTTTTCAGAAAGATGTGAACTTTTATAGATTGATACAAGAGCGTGTCTTTTCATTCCTGGCGAAACTTTCTAAACTGTACAGCCTACACCATTACAGAAGCCAATGAAGCTTTGCTTCCTCGTAGCGAGCTTACTCTGAAATGAAATGTCATTAACTCGGGGGAGAAAAAAAAAAACGCTACAAATAGATCCAAACAGATTTTAGGTCTTGGCATTTCACCTGAGCCGAGTTGACCCACATATCCTCCGAGGCGAGCGCTAACGTTACGGCTCACCTCCATCACAGACACCTCGGTGGCAGGTCCGAGGTCCTCGGAGCGCACCCCACTTCTCCCAGGTCATCATGTACAATAACATTTACAAAGTTCGTTTGGCCATGTGACCACATGGCCCACATTCATGACCTTTATAAGAATGTGCTGTGTCTGCCTTGGGCTAACAGCCAAGTGCGTTGCTCTGCTGTGTACTCAGCAAGTCCCTTGGCTATCTCCGTCTCTTCCCACTATGAGATGGACTCTAACGCTAAAACAGGAAAACAAGAAGAGCTCAGAACCAAGTCATTTGGTTGATTTGTTTGTCTTCAGATTCACACTAACGTTTGCATGACATCTTAACCTGTCTGTGGGTTAAATAGATTTATTTAAATTCAGTTAAACATGCAGCAATAATTGATATCGTTCTTTTAAAGTATAATTAAATATCCACAAACCTTCTGCTTTTCCATTTACTGTTTATGAAATTCATATTATATGTTTTATTATTTATCTTTTTTAAGATCTAAAAAAAAATGCCAGCTCTAAATTAGATAAACTGTACACGTTACCTTGTGAACGGAGAATCTACAGTAAGTAAAAAATGTACAGTACTTAAATATTGTATTTCTATTACATAAAAAAACTGTTTTTCTCCTTTTTATTAAAATTTTTTTTACATCATGCCTAACTAATGAGTTGCATGTCAAATCTAACTTCATTAAGAAGCGCTGGATTGAAAGGAGTGTGTTAGGAAGTGTTTGTTAAACAGTGCGTCACTCTGTCCTGTGTGCACGTTCGACAGCACGGCAATTTAAATAACACAAACAGCTCAAGGGGAAAGGAAGGGGGGGGGGGTCGAAAGGGTAATGCAGGTTCAAATAATCTGCATAGTCGCTCCAGCAGTCAAATTGCTGCTCGTTTGCTGAGTCTCCATGAGCCTCGGCACATGGAGCATTAAATTATGGTCAGGGACGCCTGGAACCGTGTGACTCCACCTTTACAGAAACCCCCCCCCCCCCCGCCCTCCCAGAGTCATAGTGTTCATCAGAGCACGCTGTCCAATGGGATTACCGTAAAGCCTCCTCACCCCTGATCAGAAATTCACATCCCCAGATACTAGATTGCCCCTTTTCATTCTGTCCTCCTGTCTTTTTTTTTTCTATCACGGCGTCAAGATGAGACGGAGGGGGAAAAAAAATTCTTTTACATTTTACACTCCCGAATTTCGCTGTCCGTCACATAATCAGTGGACGAATAGTAATTCATTCTGTCAGAAAATGGAAACGGCGACGCCACTTTGCGGCAGGGCGGCCGCAAGATCCGTGGTCAGAAAGAGAGCAGAGATTGTGCGAGAGAGAAAAATCAAAAGAAAGGATGTGTGAAAAATGTGTAGAGGAAAAAAATAAATAAAATAATGTATTTCAGTGAATGTGACAATGGCTTCGCCAAACCTTTTCACCTGAGTGATGGAGTACGTAGCGCTCAGACGTTCTTCACTTCCGCTTTTCATTAGGCTCTGCACTGAGGTGGTTCGCTCTGTCAAACACGCAAAAGAATCAGCTATGCACACGTGTGTTCATTAACAAGGAATAAGGAAAATATCGTGATAACTCGTGATGCAGACCCGAATGTGAGGTTTTTTTTTCAATGCAATGATTACTGTAACAAACATCATGTAGTTTACAAAGCCTTTAATATTTTATACGTAGTCAAAGTTGGCTCATAGACCTTTCAGTTTAAAATGATTTTTATTATTAGTTTCATTTTGATAACTCGCTGAAATTCATTCATTTTATCCACGATCAAAAGTAAATACTGATCAAATGAGCACAAATTACATCATAGCTTCTTACCTAATGTGGATAACTTAAACAAAATAAAATAAATCTAAATGACGGACAGAATGATCATTAGCTGAGGTTCTGTATATAATTATTGCTTAGTTAATGTCTATTAACAATGTGAATTAATTAATGTTACCTTTAAGGTGTTTCAGACAGTATCAGTTTTAAATTTGTTCAAATACATTTTTTCTCTGTAAAGTGGTACTGTGTACTTGCCTCTGTGTGTGTGTGTGATAGTGAAGTGGATAGCATTTGTGAAAGGGGGGGTCCAGTGTGTAGAGGTACACGTCTCTGAGCCTACAGTGTGTGTGTGAGTGTGAAGGGTAGGGGGAATTAATCACTGTGTGGGGTGTGTGTGTGTGTGTGGGGAGGGAACGCCTGGCAGGAGGTCACCAAACGGCTCCTGACTATCACCGTGGGTCACGCGTCTCGGGGGCCACGGCTGTGTACACAAGCACACATACACACACACACCCCACACACACATTCCACACACCCCACCGTCTTATCCCCCTTCTGCTTTAGTGGTCCAAGAGGAGGCTAGCTCAACCTCACACTCGCACACATATACACACACATACATACACACACACACACACACTCACTCGCTCATACTCAACACACCCAGTGAATAGGGCGGTTGAGAGGACCGAAACACTGGTAAATATATTTCTGAATGTCTTGTCGTCATTTGTCAGTCGAGTCCTGATCATCGCTGCATGAATCATATCATACGTATCGGTCTCATTGTCTCGAAATCTCATCGCCATCGTCATTTCTGCGGTTCGAGCCAATCTTTTCATTCGCGCCTCATCCTTGCATCCTGGGCTCTCCTGAACTCGATGGCGTGACATGACAGGGGAGTGCTGGCTGGTAATTCCACGCACTTGTAATTCTGCGCCGTTCCTGATGAGGGATGTCTTGTTCTAGTTCAGTATTCGGCTCTTGGGGTGGTGGTGGGGGGGGGGAGCACGGGGCTGTTGTAATATACAGGAGTCGTAGCACGCTTTAAAGAGACGCCCCGTTATTCCCCTCGGCTTAATCCCGCCGCGTTAATTCTCTCTCTCTCTCTCTCTGTCTCTCTCTCTGTCTCTTTTATACGTGTGAGTGTGTCATACGGGCTGACGTTTTAAGGTGTGCAAATTTACGCCAGGCTTTTTTTTTTTTTTTTATCAGCCAAGGAGATCCATCATCTTTAATCACGCGCAGGGCAGGATTGCTTCATCACGCACGCCTATTGGTCAGGCAGGATGGGACACGCATTTGCATAAGGGGGAAGAGTGATGCGCCAGACAAATGCAGTCCAGTGATCATTAAGGGATGCAATTTGCAGTCGGGGGGGCTCCAGTGGCGTGATGACGTGCATTTCAGGCCGGTGGTGGGTTTAAATCTCCAGCAGAGGGTTTTTTTTTTTTTTTTTTTTTTTTTTTTTAACTGAGGCTTCTGCATAGTAATAAACCCGGCTCACAGCGGCTTTAACAAACACAAGGCTGATTATATGCACATTTTCACCGCTCTCTGTGCTCGCATTTAATGTACCACTGATGTTAATATGTTGAATTATGGATTTACATCCACGAGAACAGTAACGATCATGACTGACAATGTGAATTTTTATTTTAATATATGTACAGTATGTTCCTGATATCAGGCATGCTATTTTGAAAAAAAAAGGAATATTTAAAAATGAGTAGAAGATCTTTTTTTTTAATGTACAATAACATTTATGCATAAGTATTTTATTATATATATTATTATATTATTATATATATATTTTTGTTTGTTTTTTGGTTGTACATAAATAATCGTATGGATGAATAGGTTCCCAAATCAGAATGTTGTGATTATATACATGCAAATTTCTCTTTCTCCTTCACTACTCTCACGGACAAAAAAAAAAAAAAAAAAAAGAGAAAACATCTGGATTTGTTTTTGCAAGAACCAAAAATTCAAGAAGCGTCTTTGTTTAGCCGTACCGAGGGACATTTGCAAATGGACTGAGTGAAAACAGATGGCTCAGAAATATACAAACTGTACTAAATATTGCACTATTTATTATCAGATAGGAATGTGAAATATTGGCTTTTAATTAGGTTTCAGATCAATGAGATATAGAAAAGCAATGCTTGTATATGATATAATAAATGCAAATAGCAAAAATAAATTCGTAGACGTCAAGACGTGAGACGTATTTTAAAGCTTAAAGCGCTGTATTTTTTTTTTCTTTTTTATTCTGCAAACATTTTCAGCTATGAAAATGTTCAAATATTACAATATGCTTCATTTTTTTTATTTTGGAAAGATATATATATATATATATATATATATATATATATATATATATATAAAGCTGCGGCTTTGATGCCCAGCTGCATACAGTAATATGAGATGCAAAGGTAAAAAGGAAAGAAAAGTGGTGTCCTCTCTCTCTCTCTTTCTCTCTCGTTTTGGATGACATGTGGCTAATGAAAACAGGGTGTGGGTTTTCTTCAGCGTCTTTCATACGCTTTAATAAAAGGTGCAGCCAACATTTTGGCTGTCTCACACACCCCCCCCCCCTTCATTCCCTCTTTAAATGTGTGTGTGTGTGTGTGTGTGTGTGTGTGTGTGTGAATATGGAAATTCAAAACACCTAACTACAGGGGCTTAAGTGTAATCATGGAGTCAGGGTGGAGTGACACATTTGCACTCGTCTGCTAGTTTTTGCAATAATCCTTTGATTATTCCTAAAATATTACTGCACCCATTCATCCCAAGACTGCTTCCATATGACACGGGTGTACACATTTACACTTGTATTTTGGCTTTCACGGTCTTGGAGAACGAATACGAACCACTCATAAACACGCTTCATGTGGAATGGACGGTCTTGTTCGATCTCCGTTTGATCCCCGCAGAACGAATCTTTCTTTTTCTATAAGCTCTCGTTTTCAGTCTTGTCTTGTTTTTTTTTTTTTTTCCAGTTGCATGTCATGTCAGCGCCTGGAGGGATGTATTACTTAACACGGAGGCCATTTGCATGTTTCCTTGTATGTTTTGAATTTGCAATGCTGTTAGTTTACATTTTTTATTTCCGCCCTCTGCCAGTGGATGGCAGTGTTTGCCTGAGCATTCTGCCAGGATGGGGGGAAAAGGCGTGGAATTGACTGATTGTCGAACAGTTATGTTAAGATGGGAAATTGTAAACAAGGCATTCTTTTATGCACGTTTATAAAATATTAAAGAGTACCCAGACAAGTTTGATGCTCTTCTTAAACTATTTGCATTATCACGAAGTGGGGGGTTATGATTAAAGACTGTAAATATTCATTGTGATAATGGTATGTAAAATTTAATTCCTTTCACTTTTTACTATATAAAAAAAGCAACAATTTATAAATCCCTGGCTATCTTATAAAAATATATCTCCTTGCATTATCGTGTTGCGTGATTAGGAACTGTTCGGACGTCATAGAAGAATTTAGAAACAATCCCAAAATAAACCTAGCATCTGTACTTCCCTAGTCAAATCCATTTCTTTCTTTCTTTTTATTGATTTATTTTTGCTTTATCTCTGATTCCTAACTTTGACATTTTAATGTTCCTAATATCCAGATTACTCTCACTCACTCACTCATCTTCTATACCGCTTCATCCTGTATTCAGGGTCACGGGGGGCCTGGAGCCTATCACAGGAGACTTAGGGCACGAGCAGGGTACACCCTGGACAGGGTGCCAATCCATCGCAGGGCACACACACATACTCACACACTCACACACTACGGGCAATTTGGGAACGCCAATTAGCCTAACCTGCATATCTTTGGACTGTGGGAGAAAACAGGAGTACCCGGAGGAAACCCACCAAGCACAGGGAGAACATGCAAACTCCATGCACACAGAGATGGGAATTGAACCCGGACCCTGGAGGTGCAAGGAGACAGTGCTAACCACTACACCACCGTGTCGCCATATCCAGATAAAATTTTCTTTAATCCGGGCTGGAACATGTAAAATGTATTATTATCATTATCGTTTATTGCAAGTGTCCTGATTAGAGTTTAAAATGGATTTTTTTTTTCTTATATATGATCAACATGCAATTAGAAAGTGAAAAACATTAAAGGTGGCACTCGGTGGTCCTCTTGGCTAATGAAAGAGGGAGATTATGAAGAGAAGGTTTTAAGATAGATTAAACAGGCCACATGCTGAGCCAAAACATCTGAGGGCTTCTTTGAAAAAAAAAAAACTAACAAAACAAAAAAAGCAAGCTAAACGAACACACACTTTACAACAGCTTCATTTGCATAAGGCCAAAAACGCTGGTGTTAAGTAGTCGAAGGAGGAACGCAGCCTTGTCTTTTATGGGAATCGAGGTCTCTGTGCTCTTTTTATATATGTAACCTTTTGGGTTGTGTTTGAACTGAAAACAGCTGAGACAGAGTTGGTCACACAGGAGGCTGAACACACACACACACACACACACATATATATATATATATATATATATATATATATATATATATATATAAA
>JAQMYL010000019.1:20350902-20387068 GCA_030014365.1 Clarias pachynema
AGAGAGTTTGTCACACAGGAGTCTGAACACACACACACACACACACACATATATATATATATATATATATATATATATATATATATATATATTTATACACACACATACACTTACAGATCTGTTGTGCCGTACATGACTGGGTTAAGGGTTTAAACTTTTAGCTTTTGTTTTCTGATGACCAGTGTGTTAAGTCACAATTTTTTCTTTTATATATATATATATATATATATATATATATTATTATTATTATTATTATTATTTTTTTTTTTTTTTAATATAGACAATTTATGACCACAATGTAAACAGTTTTATTTTAGTTTCAACCTGTGAATAATAATAATAATAATAATACATTTGCTTTTTTTTCCACGGGGTGTGTTTCAGCACGGATCAGCAGCGGTGTTGGTCGCCTCAGCTTGAGCGACATGCCGGTTAGGCCAGACAGCTGCTTTTTTAAACCCCACTGATAAGGGCCGCCCTGATGCTGAACATTGCAAATTGGAAGTGAAGATTGTCTTCTCTTTAGACTTTATCTTAAAGCAGTAAAACAAGAAGCTGTGACTACAACTGCAGCTATTGATTTTGCCATTTCAGCAAATTAAGAACAAGACAGCAAAGCCATTAAACCATCCAGTAATTGCCATGGGTAGTTTTTTGGTGAGGCCGAGGCTGACATTTAAATCGGACCCTCGCCCCCCGGTCAAAGCCAGCACCTGACTGTCAGCCGTCCCCTGATTATTCAGACGGATTGGGGGTAAAAAAAAAAAAAAACTGTCCAGACATAAATATGTATACATGGCAACCTAGACGAGAATTCATCACTCAGTTTATGCATTCAGAGTGTATCACTGACATATGAGCTCTCGGACTTATAATATGGCTCACGTTATTATTTTTTTATTTTCTAGTGATACAGGCATGAGGCCACCTACACAGCGATATAAAGAATTATAAAGGAGTAAAGAATTTGAATAGTGAAGGATGAAATGAAGGAGTGTGAGGTTTTAATATGAAATTAAAGCCTGTGTTGAGATTTGTCACAAAAAAAAACATGATGATATGATGAAGCTTACATGCATATGCTGATCAGTGTAATAGCATTTTAAATCATTACAGACATATTGCTCTTTCATGTGTCATGACAAAAGACATATTTTAATACACAATTGTGTTTTTTTTTTTGTTTGTTTATAATGAATAATGAAAAACCAGAGCAAAGATGATTATGCTTAATGTAGCATCTGGTAGCATTTTTTTTCCAGTAAAATATTTAGAGAATTAAACCATGCATTGCAAATTCAAAATACAGCACTTAAAAAAAAGGAAGCAGGAAAAAAAAAAAAATCAAAGGTACAAAGTGTGCAAAAGGGCCTTCTAATTCACTGAGGGATATTAGGGCGCCTAATTGGTACAAGTGCAAATGAGTTCTTCTCATGTGCGCAGAAGGTGTCAGTCTAAAAGCCTTGGCTGCTATTGAATGAGCAGAATGGCAGCCAACGTGCACGAGAATCTCTCCAGCTAATTCGTTGATTGCCCCTCGGAACTGATGGCTGCTAATTGTTAGGTGATTAACATGGAGTAGTAATTATGTTAGCCCAAGGGGGCGATTAATGTTTCAACATGTCATATTAAGCACTGAGCGTGGCTGCTCTTTGCCTGTGGATTTGGAGACAGATGGCATATTGTCAACAGCAGCGAGGTTTAGTTTTGAAGAAGAAGGAAAAAAAAAGTGCGCCAAGGGAGCTGGCCTTTTGTTTCAGCCTCATTAATAAGATGCTAATTGTCTGCAATTATTTACAACATTACAAGCTGAATAGAGACGTCAAGTGGCTGTGACACTACTGCGGTCCTGCGTGCATTCACAATGAATACGATGGTTTGTAAAAGAAAATATTTCCCTAATAAATCTAGCATCTATTTAAATTTATATATATTAAACATAAAAAGGCTATTTTTTTGTATTTTTTTAAATCCTGTTGACTGGTTTAGTTAAATTTCAGTCGAAGTTCATTCGTCATGCCCTAATATTATTTATTATTGTCATATACAGTATCCATTGCTGTGGGTCGTGCTTTTGTTACACACATGAAGACAATAAAATGTGGCATGCATGACTTTCTAAACTCTGAAATGATCAAATCACTCACACAACCATGAAGATTTCACTTTCCAGAGCTAAGCGAGTGTTTAAGATCTCCCTGTTATGGGGAACACATGCCATATGCTAAAGTTAAAACCGAATGTACAGCATTAACACATGCTTTCGCATTAGGGGGATTTTTAGTGAAACATAAGATTTTTTTATATGCTTTTTTCTTTTCTCTCTCTTTTTATGATCCTACCTAAATGATATGCTGATGTAGCTAATGATTGTTAATAGAAAATGGGATTCTGTATGGGATAAGTGATATTAGGACGCCCTTTTGCATCAGGATTTTGCTTATTTCTTATTTCGTCAAAATCTCGAGTTATGAGGCATCATGTGCTAAAACGATGAATTCGCTGTGACCCTTCATTTCCTTTTCCCAACACAAAGACGTCTACCTTTCGTCACACCGCTGCAAATCCATTTCCCCTCCCGATGGCTCGGGGAGGCGCTTCAGTGCCAAAAAAAAAAAAAATGTTTTTGTTTGATGTACATTTCCATCAGTGTAATCCTGAACTTTGGGAGATTGAATTGCGGCGAAAAACGGCGAGGGAAAGATAAGGCCTCCTACATATTCAAGACTTTTACAGTAGATCGCAGGGACTCGGAGTGTCTCCCCGCCTCAGTCAAAGGTGGAATTAATTTCAGCTGGCAGCATCATGCTGTGGTCATTTTGTGTGAAGAGACATGTTGTTATTTTGATTTGGCCATTACAGCACCAAAATGACCACTCAGCATGGCGGCTTCTTCCAGCATTTAGATAAGCAGAGGGGGAGAAAAAAAAAAAAAAACAAGGCAAAAAATATAAAATTACGGCCATTTGAACTAGATGTACAGTGTACTAGAAAAGGATATAGGCAAAAAAAAGAGAGAGATTTTATTAAAATAAGAACAAAGGCAAACTATAGGATCTGTCTGAAATCTTAGTTTAATGACAAATTATTTTCTCTTATACATTATATTGTAGTAGTTACATAGTAAGTTAAAAAATTAAGACATGTACATATATAAACTATTAATTTATTACAGTTATTCCAAATATATCCCAATTACATGATCAGCAATCATGTTCAGTATATCGCACAAAGTTTTTTTCCTCTTCTCTTCTTTACTATCTGTAATATTTCGTATTAAGCTTACAACATACAAATGTAGAGCCACGCCATTTCTGACATTTCATTCATATAATCTGCTGTGTCATTAAATTAAAGTTCCTCCGTTAGATACCAGGAATATAGCCCGAAGTGGTTTCCTTTTATTTTATTTATTATTTATTTATTTCCATCTTTTATTTCATCTTATAATTTGCATACCAAAAAAAAAGAAAAAGAGATGAATATTTTCTCATGAAAGCAGAAATTGGCCAAGTAATTAAAAAATCGAGATTAAAATAAATGTTCCCCTTGATGTAAAAAAGATTGTAGGTTAGAATAATCAGTGATTACATTTTAATCAGCTAGAAAATGGGGGAATGTCGAGTCTGGATTTTATTAAAAAAAAAAAAAAAACTTACACAAGTGCAATACTTTCGTGTTGTAAGAAGCTTAAAGCACAGATGTGTTGATTTAGGTTGAAAAATGAAAGGGGTTTGATGTGTCTCATGCCGGATTATCAGCGTATGTTTTGAAAAGAATTGAAAAGAGAGATCATGGTTCAACATTTCGTCCTTCTATAGTGTTGAGACTAATTGCTATTTTGCTTCACAGAATTTATCACAATCACAAGGAGGTGTTGTTTATTTATTTTGATTTTTTGCAAAATTAATATGTTGTAAACATACATTCTTAGAAATAACATCAATCTCTATATATGTTGTTAATGTTCAAATTCCACGCAGGCTTCAATTAGCCACAAATGCAGTAATGCTAAAGGCATTTCGAGATCCTTTATAGATTTTTTTTTTTTTTTAGTCTTCACCTCCTTTGCTGTCGAGGTGTTACAAACGGAACATTCCGGTCTTTATGTTTCAAAATTGGTTTCACACTTCCCTAACAGTTTGTTCAGCTAAATCTGGCCATGATGTATCATTATCACATCTTTTGGAGGAAATCTATAGGATCAATACATTCTCTAGCTAGCGGGCTTTGGCTTGCTTACATGCTGAGCGGCTTGCTGCACCACAAGTCAAGAACATCGAGCCACGGGCAAACCGCAGCCTAACACAACCGCTGCCTGCTCGTCCTCTTCATTCAGAGGAAATAAGGCAAGAAATATCAGGAGATAGTGCCGGTCGATCAGACATTCTGTGGGAGGAAAGTGCACTTTCCACTTTTTTTTTTTTTTTTAAAGCCAATTGCTGCCTTACTGTATAACTGCCTGATTCCTTGCCAAATATCGATACCGTTTTAGAATCAAAATCAACTGCTTAAGCATAATAACGGACCGACGAGATCCACGTTCTTTTAATCGCCATTGCATTTAAAATACAGCACACAAGCTCAAGGACAGATTGATCAACCAAGGCTGTGACTTTTTTTTTCTTTTTTCTTTCTTTCTTCCTTTTGTCTTCATTAATGTGCTCTGGTCAGGCCGAGCCAAATGTTGAGCACTTCGCAAGTAATTACCGTCCAATAAACAGGTCAAGAGTGAGTGCGGCCACAGCTGCTGCCATTCGTGGTGGCAGACACTTCAGCCCGCTAAGCTTCAAGTATTGATTGGCCAGTCTGTGACATCTCCTAAGCCATGTCACCCAAGTGAAAGAAGACTCCAAATTGACCAGTAATAAAGTGTTGGAAGTTGTGGCCGCTTCCTCCTGGGACTTGTTCATGTGGAGGAGAGAAGACCCCTCCTCTCGGACCATCAATCCTCCCTGAAGGCTCAATATAGTGCTAAATTAGCCAAAGGGAGAGCAGATAGACCACTAGACATCTGTTACAGACCCTTGACACACTTTTCCACCCTGGTCTCTTATTTAAATGGCTCTGTAAAACAGTCAAAAAAAAAAAAAGAAGAAGAAGAAGCCTGGAGGACTGTAATATCAGGATTTACAGCTGAAAAGAGCCAGATTCAGAGAATCAGTTAAATCCTGAATGACAGGCCTTCAAGTGAAGGAGCGGTGATCAAGTCCGCAAGGTCCTTTCATTAACATGATCCCGACCTGATGGGCGTATTCCTCTTTATTCACCAAATTCGGAGAAATTGTGAGACGTGTAATGCACTGTATATTGATTAATGATGTCATCAAATCACTACTGCATGTTTTCCAGAGAGGATAAGATTCAATTATCGAGGTCCATGTACATCTTGGAGAGCTGTTTATCTTCACAGGTTGGCAATCAGCCAGCAGATAGAAAAGAGAGAGAGAGAGAAAAAAAACAGCAAAAAAAAAAAACGTCTGATCAGAAGCTTGCTATTGAACTGATCTTGATAGAGAACTTCATTTTTTAAGGTTTTCATCCTAACCTACTATGAAGGTAGCAGATGGCGTTTAGAAAACCCACATGCGATCTCGCTGATCATGTTCTCTGACTTAAAATGTATCATTAAACGCATAATTACTAGATTTGCGAAGATGCAATGTCTGTTTCTGTTGATTTCATTCACATATTCTTTTTTGTTCGGACATATTTCCTAGTCAGAACAAACTCCAACCTCTACAAGTATCCAAGCACTGAATGCCTGCAGTTAATTATAATTATTTTTGTTATGTGTCATTATGGAGTAGTTATTATGATGTGGATTGGATGTAAATATTCTTTTCCTTCCAGTGATCAAGCTGTAGTTAGATGGATAGCTTTATACTGAAAATATGATCACGACGAACAGGAGGAATTCAGGAAAACCCCAAACTGTGAGTGAGAATGTGTTAGAATGATGAACTTCCCAGACTGTAGGTGATCGACTGTGTGAATATTTGGAGGCTGGATAAACACTCGCTTTTTGCCACTCAGCTTTGTAAACATATTCCACAAGAAAAAATTAAATATGTCACTGTAGCGTATACAGAACCAAATGTTTAAGTGTTTAGGTCGAACCTGCTGGATAGCATCAGCACACATTTAACAAAGGATAAGTAGCTTACCATTGTGATAGCAGGTTTATTTAAAAAAAAAAGAAGATAAAAATCTGTAAATATACTGTATACCTCACCATGCACGACTCATGTCAGGCTTGTAATTTCTTCTGATCGGACTTTGAAATGGGCTTTTTTTGGGAGTTGTCAAGTTATACATAATTTGACAACATATACACAGATCTACACAAGCCTGGCTTCTCTTTTCTTCTCCTTTTTTTTTGTCTAAGGATGCCTGAATAACGTCCTCTAAAAGCATTACTTTAAATTATATGCTGTTTAAATGATAAAAGGACTTGATAGCCATGTCATTGACAAACGTGTAAACACAAAGTGACAGAACTGGAATGAGTACATAATCACTTCTGGGTGTAGTTACTTTCCTGCGCCCTCCAACCAGTTCTCTTCCAGAACACACTGAATTTATATACGCCCTCCTTGTTTCCACCCACTGTGGTGAAAAAGAGAGAGAGAGAAAGTGAAAAAAAAAAAACTGGCAGTAATTGCTGGCTATTTCATGTTGATTCTGGTACTTTTTCTGATTGCGCTGTCCTCCTCGTTCACGGGCGAGCGGTCACGTAAGCGCCTTAGCTGACTCCATATCAAAGAGCAGCGAGCATGGACGCTGTCGGTGTAAAAGCGGAGAGAGGCATACAGCATGAATATTTAATCCCGGGTGACGGGTGCTGGACTTTTGCTTTGTCTTCCTTTGGATTATGCATTTAAAGCTTCAGGAGATTAATGGAACTGCAAATAGAAGAAGGCTTTCTCTTTCTTTCTCTCTTTCTCTCTCGCACTTTGGCCATATCTCAAAGATAAATGAAAGAATTACCATACATATATCTATTCCAAAACACTGCGGTTTGTTTAGCATTTGGAGCAGCCAAAGGAATCAATGTGTTTTCATTTAGAATATGAGTTTTTTTATTATTATTATTATTATTATTATTTTTTGCTCCTACAAAAAAAAAGTAATGTATTTCATTTCCCATCGTGTAGGGATCCAATTTTTTTGTTTGAACGTACTGCGGATTTAATTAGAAATCAGTAAAATAGCAGCCTGCATTTAAGGCGATGATAGCTCAGTTTCTGCTCATTGATTTTGCATTATTGCTAAAGACGTACCATGGTTCCACTCCACACCAGGGGTCTACTGGGAAAAGTGGGAGAGGGAGTCATGATGTATTAAAATGATTCGCAAAAATCAATTGTTTAGTCTTGTATAAAAAACGAGGCATATACTGTGTGTGTGTGTGTGTGTGTGTGTGTTTGTTTCATTTTATCATAGACAGACATGTTCAGGTCAAACTTTTTTTTTCTTTTTTTTTCGTCTGCATATTAGTCGGGGTTTTTCCTTAGATACGGAGATGTGATGTGTCGTCAAACAAATTTCTGTCAAACAAAGAGCACTATGTTTTAATGTCTGGTGGATGAATAAGAATATGATGTTGCATTTCATGTTTCCTTAAATGTAGGTCCTGTGACTGATGTATACGTCTTACACAGTAATCAAGAAGGGATAAAAAAAAAAAAGAGGGACAACCCTGAATGCTGCTCATTAACATATTGTGTTGTAAATGAATAGTGGCAGTCTTTGATGTCCAACCCCAGACATTCAGAGACGCATTTCGGAGTAAACTGCACCACCAGTCTCTCTGAATGGGGATTATGTAAATCATCTGCACAACTTTGAAGTATTTAGAGCAGTGTTGCAGCAACTACAGTAATTATCACCGATTGCACAATGGATACAAAAGCTACTGCAGTTACCTCGGTGTTAATGAGGCTTCCGGAACAATGATGCGGTTTAGCAGATCTTAAAAGTTATACACCCATCTTTGCCCGAACGCCCTCTTGCAACACGATACACTTTCGCAGCTGGCGACAGCAACATTTTTTTATTTGATCACCAAAGTGTCTGCTTTGATGATCTTGAAGCCTTGTTAGGGTCGGTGTTAGAGTGCGACTTTTTAGCACTTACATGGACGTGAGGTGCTAAGGGTTCGACTTCACACTCGGGACCGGTACCAAGCGAACTCAGTTTGATTGCCACGAACTCCGAATCTAATCACTTGCAGGAAGTTCAGATTTAAACCAACACATAGAAAGAGGGAATTAAATCCTAGATTTAGTGATACAAAAAAACTTTGAATCATTTATTTAGCTCCATGTTCCTCATATATTAAAAAAAATATGTTTATATGAATTCTTTTTTGTTGTTTTCTATTATTATGTGCAGTATGAAAAACAAACAAACATACAAACAGAAAATTAATCAACATAATCAAATTTGCTCAGATTCGGATTTGACAAATGGACTAATAAGAAAATTAGGAATTTCTGACAGCTCCGGAGAGTTTAATACTGCTTTAATTCTTACTTATTAGCTTTAGTGTAGTTACTAGATATGCGGTAGTAGGTACTGTCTAATGTGTTATAATAATAATAACAATAATAATAATAAGTGAAGACATTAAAGGCCATAAAATGATTTCATATTTCGCACAGTAGTACCAGTAAGTGGGTTTTCTGCTTTAATACACAAAATTATCTCATATTTTTTAAATAGCCCATAAAGTAATTCCAGTGAACACTCTCTTAAGCCAAAAATCTAATTTGGTGTGATGGTAATTATTCCAATATTAAAACTTTTCATCCGCTAGGCAGGAGCCCCTTCTCCTGCTTTCCGTAAACGCTCGATAAAGCCGCGTGTCGTTTTCGAGTAGCTTTGATTGTAAGGTGAACGACGTAATACTATATAATCCAGTAGTCTATAAAATCCATGGACATTGCAAAAACATTACCCTTAGAGCACTCAAGCTGCAGGGCCGACACCTCCAGGAGAAAAAGAAAAGAAAAAAAAAGGTCTTGTTTTGGCAAATTTGTGAGTATTGCCACTATTACGCTGATCAATACCCACATGTCCGTGTATTGATCCACACGTCTGTGAGGGAACTTGGGGGAATGGATCTGTTTGGGTTTTCATTTAGACCACACATAGGGATCAAAAGAGTGCAGCGCTAAAGAGACAAGTGCAGGCGTTTTGCTTGAATGCATTCGCTTGTCGAGTTGGGTGGAAAAAAGCCGTTTTGCTGATTAATGTGATTTTTTTTCTTCCAGATGTTCGTTTCGTAACCACAGCGCTTTTGAATCATCATATCAAATATCGATTCATTTCCTTTAACAGGTTTAATATTTTATTAATGCGCTCATATAAATATGTTATCGTTTCTATAGTAACAGCTGATTGACTGTGGGGATAACCTCTGGGTGTAACAGAGCAACACTGCATCGTTGATTATTTTCCAGACCGCACAACAACGTGGAATCCCCACTCACACACAGCGTTATGTAACGAAAGAACAGAAGAGCGTTCGTGACCGACTACGGCGCATGTTTAGAAATCAGTTCCTATTTGTGACAGACCATTTGATAGCAGTTGAGATAATGTAAACACTCATCGAATCATAATTCCTGCTAATTACCTAAATGTCAAGTGAAGCATATTCCAGGCATCCAGACTGAATTAGCCTGTGTGTGTGTGTGTGTGTGTGTGTGTGTGTGTGTGTGTCTCTGTGAGTGAATGTATGTATGTGTGCGCGCGTGTGTTCCTCCATCCGCCTAACCCCCTCCTTCGACCCCCCAGAGGGCCTTGAGCTTCCTCATTAATCTCGGCACGACAGCCCTTGACCATTTGACAGTACGTGTGACTTCCGCAGAACATGGCTTCTGGACAAAATCACCCACTGTGCCAGCCACATGATGATGGAGACTATTCCCAAGTTTCCAAAATGGCTTAGATGTCCTGAATTGGCGACACTTTGAAGTGGATTCCTGTTAAATTGACTGACGTTATTACTATTCCAGGGTGTCACTTACCTGACAACCGACCAAACATGGACGGAAACCAATTAAAAATCTTCCCAAGGAGCAATTTCCGTCTGATTAACAGGAATAAAAACAAGCAATAAAACAGAAAGGTGCATTATTATTTGTATAGTACGGTGCAGGATTTTAATAGCACTATCTATCTATCTATCTATCTATCTATCTATCTATCTATGACTTTGTGTGTGTGTATATATCTTTTATGGTCTCATATGTGTATTTTATGCCTACTGTTTTATTTTTACTATTTGATTTCCACCTGATATTGGTACTAATACTAAACCATGAATATCATTAGATGTCTGTGCCCTATCTGATGCATTTTAACATAAAAAGATACAGATATTTTATTTTTCAAACAATTCAAACAATTATTCACACAAAAATCACTTACGTTACAAATATACATTAATAATATCAATAACAAAGTATCTATATACTATGTGATATACAAACAAACAAATAAATAAATAAATAAATCAGTCCTAAAAATATGTTAACGTTATATGTCATAGGTTGCGGGATCAGGTTGATTTCTGTAATATATGATCAGTGATTTTTTTGCTTATAATTTTTCAGCCCAATACTGATCCTGAGTACCAGATATCAGATTATTCCCAAATATTTTTACTATTTAGTTTTTTTCTTTTCTTTTTTCTTTCTTTTTTTTTTTTTACACAGATTTTGAACAGAGTTTTTTTGCGCTATTATAAAGAAATTCCACATGCAGATACAGATAACATTTGCAACAAGAAAAAAAAAAGTGTTTGTGTGTAAGGCTGGGCAATAATATCGATAGTGACTTGTCTGCTGTTTTTTTTTTTTTTTTTTTTTTAAAGGGAAAATGGTATTAAAGTAGTATTGTTAGTTTAAGATTTAACCTCCTCACTCTGACACACACACACACACACACACACACACTCACACACATACTGTATACCTCTGTTCAGGGCTGTTAGTTAAACCCAGCCTGGCCACTTTCCTCCCTCAATGTTTTAATCATGATGTGCCTTGTTTGTAATTATAAACACTGCAGAAACACATATATCAAAGGTGTTTGATGGAATTCAAGCCTATGGGTATCTTTTTCACTTGCTTTGAAAATGGCCGCCATCAACATCAAACGCGGGCCCTCTTTTGAGGTGTCCATGTTGCCATGTTTGCATATACTGTACCTCGAAGGCCTCTGGCTCTGAACAGCAAGGTCAACACATTTGTTGTTGTAAAATATTACCTATATATACATACATATATATATATATCTACAGCTGGAGGATAAAAGAAACACAGCGCTCATCTGCACGTCCTCTCTTTAAAAGCAGAGACATTAAAAATGCACCCTGAACATCAGACGAGTGTAACCTTACAACATTAATGGCTTTAGAAGCTTTTCAAGTAGTAAACTAATCAAAGTACTTCAAAAGAGTAGTTTACTCTAAAAAAAGCATCCTAAATTTCATTCTGTTTGCCACTCTGCACTCGTACTTGATAATGCCCATCAGCTTGTTCAAGAGGTCGATTGAAATGCGCTCTCTAATTGTTTCATCTAAAAAGTTTCCTGTACAAAAGAAAGAAAAACACACACACACACCACAGCCGTGAAATATTTGTCTATCTAATATACGTACAATATTAAATTCCTGTATTGACTTGAGTTGCAATTTTGAAGATGTTGAAATACTAAGCATGCATGAATAACCTTTGTTGCTGCACCAATATAACAGTAATGGAACTCATATCCTGAATATTCTCTGTCATTTTAGATTAAGAGATCAAAACTAATCAAGGGATTTAAACAAACCACACACACATACATCCTTCTCTTAAAATTAGATTAATTTATGATAAGCATAAATTCCTCTTCTCATATTGTGACTTCAGTTTTTAAAAAATATATATTTATCAGTGATTCAGTGCAGGTAAAGCCTTCAGATCAAACACTAATCTTCCTCATGATGTGGAGATAAAACCAGAACACTTTACATGTTATTTTATTCAGCTTGTATATGTATAAACAGAAGAGTTCTCCTTTATAGTTTTTTTCATGTTATATAGTGTCTTCTTATTTATTTAATATTCATATTCTCATAATAAGTAGTGTTTATAACAGAGTATATCACCAAAATCAGCTCTCTTTATAAACACTGGATCAGTTTTTGTTTAACAGTAAAGCGAATGCATATACATGAGTGTAAATATTCTTCTACAAGTTTTTATTAAAATTTTTTTAATCTCTCTGGCATTAATTCATTCATTAAAGAAAAAATCCAGTATATGATAATTCGCAATACAACATGGACCAGGGTTTGTTTGGTATTAGTGATGTAAACAATTATGTATTATTAAAGATAACTATAGAGTAGGATTGTAGAGTCATTGAGAGCTGATGCCTAAGGAGAATTTGTAATGTGGATGCATAAGTTTTAAGTTTTTTAACTTTACCTAATCACGACTAAAATGTCAGCCAAGGTTTAGGAAGAGTGAGTAAATCTCCAGACCTACAGTCAAGGCGTTCCAGGTCCATGTAAACTGTAACATCCTGCTAACATTGTGTACTTTTACTTAGATTTCTGTTGTTTTTACTTAGATTTCTATTGTTTTTACTTAGATTTCTATTGTTTTTGTTAAATGCTTCATGCACAGTGTCCAGCCTTAAAAAAAGATTGTATATCTTTCAAAATAATTAATTTAAAGTTAAGTAGAACAAAATATACGCCACACGCTAATAAACACATTTGATTTTTAAAGGACTTTTTTTTTAAAACACAGAAGATAAGTGCTAACTTTTGTTGTTGTTATTAAAAAGTATATTTGATTGTTCCTAATTTTATACATTTTATCCTTTTTTTCCGATTTCTTCTTATTTGACATGGAAGAAATATTTAACAAGGAATGCTTATGACATGCAGTTGAAAGAAATATGAGAAAAAATGTGGACATGTTTTTAAAAAAGTTATGCAGTAAAGTGTTAAATTAGTCTCCGTAAAATTTGTAAAAAATGTTTTAATGCATTAGAAAGTTATTCACTTTTATCACTGTCCGATGTTTATAAAACATAAGTCTACTGTAAGATGTGATAGATTTTCATACTAATAACATCTGTACCAAATAATGATATTCCTTACTTACATACCATATAGTTTGCACTAACAGATCATTTATTGTTTTTTTTTTGTTTATTAAGTGAATTTAATTTTGTCTGCTTTAACTTTTTTGTTTGACTATAAAAGAAAACGTTGCATTAATTTACAATCCAGCTGATAATTCTGTCATTTCAAGATCTGTTATGTCTCAGTATGGCCAAAGCAATGAGTACTTTTGAACATTTAAAAACTTTTTAAGCAGGTTTAAAACTTTTACACGTACAATCAAAGGACATATTCGTAGCAGAAACTCATTTCAGAAGAAAAAGAAATATATAACACAAATTCCTTATATCTAGAAAAAAACTAGTAGCATCTGACACTAAGCGTGTTATTTTTGATGAAAGTCAGTTAGGCGTATGCAGCTTTGGCCTGACAGGAACGTTATGTCGCCTCTGGAACGATTCTCATTCACATATAAACACACGCCACAGCTCGATGAAACAAGATTCACTCTCAAAGTGAGACATACTTGATAGCCATAAAGGACTTTTTTTTTTTTTCCTCATGAATGTGCGAAGATCAAAAGCGTTCTGCATTTCTTTCCAGTCTTGTATCCTGGAGCTGTGGAGCATGAATCGAGAACAGATTGTGTTGCTCTTACAAGGTATTGCTTTAATTTTAGTGTTTGAGGAAGGAAGGGCACAAAATGAAAACCTCACATATCTTTTGTGAAAAACCTTGTTTCCTGCTGCAGCCTGTAATGTAGGCTACCACCTGCTCCTTATTTGCTTATAAATCAGCACTGTATCAAAATGAAAAGCAATTTTCCTTCGTTCATAATCCTCGGTAATAGTTCAAGCATTATTTTTAATCTTTAGATGCATTTTTCCCCCTTCTTTTCAATCCAAGCCGGAGCGTCTTAACTCTCTCTGACAAGGTCAAATATTCTTAGCAAATAAAGCTTAGGCTTTGTTTTATATGAAAGAATTACATGATTAATATCAAAGAATTAATCATATACTTTTGAGACTCATCAGATTTGTTCCTGATGAGGATTATTGGTAGTAGCTGGCCTACTTTTCTTTTATATTGCACATGGATTTCAGTAACTATAAAGTCTGTGTGTGGTTTCTATATAATGCTGTATGTTCACTTTTACTGCCGCATGTGTGAATTTTGCGTTGAGTCTTTTTTAAAAATATATTTTTATACTGCAGTGATGTTAAATTGTTCGTTCTGATTGGTCAGAGAGTAATGGTTAGTTTTCTAAAACAGCAGCTCTGATAGTAGCCCAGGTTTATATAAAGCTGCTTGTAACTTATTTATGTGTACACATGAACTAAAGCTAAGATAACATAAATATAGAAAAGGTAGAATAATTGGAACGGAGGCATTTTCTTTTTTCGTTTCATTTCATTTATGGAAGGAGTCTCCAGTGTCAGAACTTTGTTATAATCACAACTACATTTTGAAAATTATAATTGCAAGACTTGCGATGGAAAGTTTGTTTACTGCTGCTATAACACATGTCGTACTTACCTTATAGACATTCCTCAACTTTAAGTGTAACTATGAACGGCTAGAAGTATGACTTGCTCTTTAGTAAATTAAAAATCGTTAGCATCGGCAAGCTGCTCCAGTGTACAAGGAATTAAAAAAAAAAAAAGTTCAGGATGGGCATTTATTAGAAAATAATAAATAAACTTCAAGAACTTTGCTTCTGTACCCCACTGCTGTAGTTGATTATTTACCTGTAACTGTTAGACACTGTGTTTTATATTCCACACTTAATTTGTGCACAAAAGTTTTTCCAGATTTCATGGTTCATTTATCTATTATATTTACTGTATACAGATTAAAAGTTTTGTGTAGACGTTCATATTTGTTTTTCTCCTCATATTTTCAGTGAAGTTGAGGCAGAGTTTCTGCGGGCAGCGTGTTGGTCTCCAGTTCTTCAGAGACGAGGTCGAACTCCCCTGCACTGCTGACAGGTACGAGAAAGCAGCCGTCACACTCGAACCTCGACAGGTGCAGAGCCGTCCTGCAGCCCAGCGTGTCTCGTTTCCTTATTATCCTGACTAGGTGATAATTTCATACCTTTCCATATTTACCATGAGAACTTTATTTATTTTATTTTATTTTATTTTATTGATGCTAAGTCCTTTCATAAACTGGATGGCTTTTGACTTTTCTCTCTCTTTTTCGACGGGATTTATGAGGTATCGGACAACCGAGCAATCGAAAATTCCTGACAGAGAACTTTGTTGCGTATTCAGAGATCATTCCGGTGCCACGTTCTTGCCATAGTTTTAATTCATGATCCTTTATAAGCTAATAATGTCTCAAGCTTGCTGATTTACCTGCTGGTGGAATATTCTCGCGCATTGATGGATCTGTGAGCTAAAAGGAATTTTTCAGATTTTTTTTTTTTTTAACTAAGTGAGGCATGGAAGGAATGCATTCAGAGTTCAATCTGGATTAGTTTAGTGAGATGTTTATCTTCAGCAGCTTTCCTACTACCGCTGCTCCGCCTTTACTCGCGTCTGTACACTGTCATACAGCAAGCGTGAAGCTTTCACATCCACTCTTATTTCATTTCATACTGTAATTACGGTTTTATTTAAACTTCTTTCTGCACGAGTCTTTATTCGCTACTGCCTTTATCATACACACCAGCGTCTTCATTTGAAAATTCTCCAGGAGCGATTTTATTTATTTATTTATTTTATTTATTTATTATATGTTTTTTTTTTCCCCTGGCGCATGATACCTTGCTGAGATTGAGCCAAATTGACTTTGATGCCTGCTTTCATCATGTATTTTGCAAAAATGCAAATATTACTCTAAACCTGTCCATTTGGCATAATTGCTGATGTTTAAAAATGCATTGGTTTCAGCGGAATTGCCTGTCATTTCGGGATCTGTCGCACCTCGTTTGGGGTTAAAACATATCTGCAAGTGACATTTGTGCACTCCATTATATAAGACATGTGATTACTTTAAGGACAGATTTGCATTTGATTGCGTAAACGAGCTCAGGACGTGGGTGCTCGCTCGGAAATGGGCGGTTATGTTATTCTGGCCTGGAAAGATTTATTCATCATAGCGCATTAGACACCTAGGTGATCTTTATTCTGTTAGTAGGAGCTCGACCAAATGGCTTACGCACTATTCCACCGTGTAAGCTTTCCAGAATAAGCCCTAATGAAAGATATACAGAGTTTAAACGCGCCGATGCAAACGGCGATCTAATGACGGCAGACGACGGCAGACGACCCTCCTCTCAGACGGCGACGTCAGACCGTCCCTGCTTTAATGGTACCGTACTTATCTCCTTACCAATCAAGGTCTTCTTTGACATATCCAGGCTCGCAGACAACGGTGGCCAAAACATTTTCCCTGATTGACTCATTGTTTGGGGTCGGAGCGTCGCTCTCGGCTTTGACGTCCGCACACCGTATCCGTGGCTCTCAATCACAGAAGTAGGGCAATTGATGTGAATCTTAGCATCTGCCAATCACGCGGCTCTAATGAGTCTAACCCCGAAGTTGCTGTTTATCAGCTGGGGGGTCCCTGGCGAACTGCAGGAAATGACTACTTTACAGATCTTTTTCTCCAGAGAGATTAGTGTGATTCGAGAAAGGGGAAGGTGGTCAAGTCAGGAAGGGATTGCTCCCTGATCAGTGTTCATCAGGGCAATAATATTATACGCCGCACACCGTCTCACGACAGATACGAGCACGTAAATCAATCAGGACACTCGGCACAGGAATAATTGCGGATTTTATTAATGCCATCCAGGCCATTCGATAGACTGTTTTATTAATACATTATAATCATCTTATTGTCCTGTTTTTTTAAAAGAAAAAACTAAGGTAGAATTCAGAAACTGAACCTCTGTATGCTTTTATTTTATTAGATATGGACTATTTAACTTTAGCGTGTCATTAAGCCCTTTAATTAATTTCTAATACAATCTTTTGAAAAGAATCTATGAAAGTATTATCCTTTCAGATATCCACGCTTCGGGAAATATATCTCATATACTAGGTTTCTAAGCTGATGGCACTTGCAATTTTCTTTTTTCTTCTAAACAAGTAAGAAGTTTGCAGAGAATAAGCAAATACACAAAACATCCATCCTTTCTCAACGGAATGAGAAAGCTGTAAAGGTTTACCTTGTGATGGTTCACACATAGACATGTCATGTATGCTATCTTTTCTTTATACACATATTTGTAAATATATGATGAATATATATTTTGGCACCCCAGTCACCCTCGTCGAGATGATTTCAATCAGGAGGTTCTGTTAATGAAACGCCGGCCTCCTTTACGGTCCCTTCGATTACTAGCGGCAACATAATTGAGGCCTCATTGTTTTCATATGATTTAAATTTGTGTCGTTGAGGCTTTATGTCTCGGATGGCATTGTGGTACGTTCTCAATACCTCCTCTAAATGAATGTCAACTTGTTTTACTTCGGCTGCAGCCGATCGATACTTCATTAGGCTGAATTGTCTTGTGTCCATGGAACCTTGAAGCTGTGGCTTAATTACCTCCAGTATTATGCAGGGGTCTCTGTGTGTGTGCAAGTGTATGTTTGTGTGTGTGTGTGAACTCAGCTGCGTCCCCCTCCAACAAAGCCCCTCAATGGCCTAAAGGTTGGACTCGGGGGGTTCGGGGGAGGGAGATGAGGGAACAGAGGTGGAGGAGGAGGAGGAAGAGGAGGAGGAGGAGGAGGAGGAGGGTGAAGCGAAACCCAGGGAGCTGCCACTCTTTCAGTACCGGCCAGTTTATTCATTCCAAATAGGGAACTGGAATGAGGAGAGATGAACATTTCAAAATGTCACCAGGCTCAGGGCTTTTGATGCTCTGCCCGTGTGTATTGTGCAGGGGGCAAATCTAATTCCACCTCCGTTCTCTGAAAGAGTCAGCCTGTGCAGATCAGGAGGAGGACAGAAAAAGACGTAGGGGAGGGGGCAAAGCACAGATAAATTTAATTTCAACGCACATGCAGGGATGCAGTTTGGCAAATTTGGATAATTTAGAATTAATGGCTATCAAGGTACCATTCATCTGATGCCGAGCCGGGGTGAGGGGAGTGCAGCCAAATGGCAATCATGACAAATGACATCCCCTGTCTGAGGGCCACTTCTCTTCACTGGACTGATTTGTCATCTCTACTTTTGGCATTTTTTTTTTTTTCCTTTTCTAAATCCTGGTATCAACTCACAATGACAGTCTGATATTTTCTAATTTTCTCCGGCTGAGCTGAGAGTGCACCACAATAATGACATATATAGATCGTATTTTTTTTTATATATATATATATATATATATATATATATATATACAGTATATATTGTATATGAAACTAAAATCCTACGTTTTATAACTTGCCGCTTGCATTTTACACACATCTTATGTCCGATTTCCAAATGCTAGCGTTCAGTAATTATCCTTATTAAGCCCTCGTTTCAGCACTGCACCTTTTTGCGTGTTTCTTTGCCAGTTACGCCCGGCACTTAATCAGCCTCGGATACAAAGCTGGTTTTTAAATAATAATAACCAAAACGCTTATAGATAATTACACGCACAGGTTAGACAGCTGTTAGTACGACCGCAAAGCTTTTCACTTCTGACCTTAACAAATTACAAACCCGCTTCAGTAATTATAACAAGTAATTAGACTGTAGTCCACCGAGTCCAATTAGCGCATTAGCTATAGTTAATAGAGCGATTGGTCCAAAAGCAAACATGCTGTGCCTTTCTGACTGATCTTAATTCCCTGAGAGGTGTTAAATCTGACTGTGATGGTTGTGAAGAAGGACGCAGACCTTTACTTATCACTCTGGAGCTTTAGAAATATGCCGATAACAGGGTTAATGAGTCTCCCCTGCTGAGACCGTACATATATTTTTAGAGATAAAGTGAGCGCAGTGAATGCAGGAGTTATTTAAGAAGAAGAAGAAGTTAAGAAGTAAGTTTTCTGTCCAGGCTCGGTAATAGTATGATGTCACGCATTTTATAGTCCAAGTGTCATGTTCAGTCCAATCAGTGTTTTGTATTGTGTAATTATGCAACATGAGGGTGTGTGTGTGTGATATCCATCAAGTATGCATGGTCTCACATGCCTCATTAGCATCTGCACCAAGTACTCACCAGTGTCTGCTACTGATTATTAGCTTTAAAGGAATACGCCAGCATTTTACAACCTAATCTCTATTTACTGCATGTGTAGTGTGTGTGTGTGTGTGTGTGTGTGAGAGAGAGAGAGTGAATAAAGCAGACTATAATTAAGTAGGAATTATATATGTTCTGCTGTATTCATGCTTACTCTCATATGCATGGAATTAAAGATTTTATACATTTGGAATCATAAAGTATCTGATGATCCATTCTTTGAATCGTCTCATTTACACAAAAGCTGCACATCTGAACATTTTTTTGTATAAGTTTTTTGTACACGTATGCACTTAAATAATCAAGCTTTTATTTAAGAGAAATATTTTTAATGAGCACAGACGAAGCAGGAACACGTCTGTCTGTTACACCGTGCAGAGCCTTTTTATTTTAATTTCAGTGGATTTTATAAAATGTAATGCAAAGTGATGTTATTCTGGTCATTATAAGATTTTCACATTAGGCGCCCCAGGATAATTTCCGAGAGAACTTGACCCCCAAATTCTGCTTGATTTTGATCAGGGAACCGTTCCTGAGTCCTCTCGAAGAGGTGGTCTCGAGAATTATTACATCGACATGATGAGGTACGAATCGAATCAGATATGGAAGCCAGTCGTACCTTTAGTGCGGACGTTTAGTGCTGTTTAGACACGACGTCATCAGTGCTGTCCATCTCCTCCAAAATCTCTGCGTGCCGGTCTCATCTCATCCTCTGACCTACACGGCCACAGCTGATAAAGCAGAAAGGTACGCGAGAGCATCACTCTTGACATTTTTCCCGAAATATCAATAATATCAGGCCTTGCCTGAAAGTTAATTTCCTCGTTCTGTTCTTCTCTTGCGTTTAATGGTGTCTCACAAACCACCAAGGTGCATACTGCCACCTGCTGTATGGGAGGTTGTAAATACAAAAGCGTACCCGAGTACGGAGCACAAAAACAATGAACATTACGGGCAAACATTCACGGGCAAATCAAAACAATTTAAGCCATAGTTAATGAAAAGAAAAATAGCATAAATTGTTTTAGAAAAATAAGGAGTGTGGCGTTTAAGAACTGGAAGAGTCAACGATTCTAAATTTTGCTCAGTTTTTATTCTGTGTGTGTGTGTGTGTGTGTGTGTGTGTGTGTGTGTGTGTGTGTGATTACTATGGACAAGAATGTTGTGGAAAAATTCCAGCAATAAACATTTATGAAAAAGACTGAAATTCTGTAGGACACTCTGGTGAAAGTTGAATGATTTTAGGAATTAAGCTCAAAACATGGGAGAGAGTTTATATTTTTGTTTTTGTAAAGTTAGGTCACTTTATAAGAACAGATTTATTAGAACAGTTCTGGTCATTTTTTCATGTTATTTAATTTGTTTTATTAGACAACTGACAATTAGAGCATCCCTTTAATGAGGATCGCACTTATCCAGTACTTAAACCAGACGCAGGAACTAATCTTCAAACCCCGGTGATCTCATCCCTTTTCTTCTCCTCTCCTCTTCTCTATCATCCGTCTGTTTATAAAGATTCAGGAAGTGGTTGAGGAGCTGTGCACTCGTCTGCCGCACAGCGACTCTGTCCGACCATGAATCATGGCTCTCTCCATAAAGCGACGCCTATGGAATGAAGGTTTCATATCAGAGATCTGGGGCCGTAAATGTCCTCTCCTGCCCCTGTTCGAGTGTAATCATGTGCTGTCGCACAGGCCGCGTCCACAGAGCTGGCCCTAAACGCCTCGCACAAGTCAACAACAAAACATCCGAACCCGACTTTAAAAAAAGGCCGCTTCACGCAGGGCACTCCGCAAAGGACACGTCGCATACAATAACCCGCATAGATGAGAGAAGATATTTGTGCACTTTTGCATCCTCATGAATGTGTTTACGCACGCGGCATACTGTAAACAACAACGAAGGAAAAAATAAAAAAACCGGCACGGGGTGACAGAAAGATCTAGAGCAATTCATTTCGGAGGAAAACATCAGTCCGCGGCGCAGGAGGCAGCCATTGCTCTTGCTTTTTAATATTACTTTTCTCATCTCGAAGGCAGACGTGCGTGATTTCCGACCCGGGCTGAGGTGCGACGACTCGCACACGGAAAGACGAGCATCAAAAACTCCTCGCTGTCAGACTAATCCGGTTGAAAGTCGCCTCTGATTGTTTCTGAAATTCTTAAATTTGTAATTTATTCTCATGAAATGTTATGCTGTTAGGCAAAGGTCTGGAATTGGGGAGGGGGGCAAAAGCCTGACCTTGAGAGAGAGGGGTGTGTGTGTGTATGTATGTGTATGTGTGTGTGTGTGTGTGTGTGTGTGTTTCAAATCAGTGGCACCTCGTGGGAGCTGAAGTGACTGACTGCTCCTGGCTGCAGACTTGCACACACACCATCATTAATGCGTATTATGATTCCTCCAGTGTCAGTAGAGGAGACAAACAGTCACAGTGTGAATCTTTCCCTCATCCTCGCTTTCTCTTTCTTCCTTTCATTCTCTCTCTCTCTCTCTCTCTTTCCCAAGCCCCCACCTCCTCACCACCACCACCACCTCTAGCCTGCCGAGCCAGCAAAATCGCAACAGAGAATTTATTCAGGATTCAGAATTTTTTCTGTCATCTCTGCCATCTACTGATAACAAAGCCACAAGCTAATACGGTTTGATTTGTTTGTCACTCATTTTTCATGTGACCTTTCCCTGGTATCATTAATACAGCTGGGGGGGGGGGTGATGAGGAGGAGGAGGAGGAGGAGTGGTGGAGCGAGAGATGGCGAGATGAGAGAAGAGAGCTGCCAGAGGCTTTAACAAGTACTAGTGGTCAGATATAGCAATTTATGCTTTCATTCAATCCGGCAGCGGCCGGAGGAGAAAGGATTGTTATTAAAATCTGAAATTACTGCCTATGACCTGCCACCTGGAATTTGCAGCCGGCCGCTCCGAGATGAGCACCGCGTGGTTAAGCAAATCCCTGCCCAAATTACGGAGTGAATGAAATGCCACACCGGCGTCCTAATCTTCTCCTCCATAGGCGCGTCCCTGCCTAGGAGACTCTTTAGTGGACTATTTAACGCACGAGGCACTAAAGAAATGAAATCTAAATGTGAGTGATAACCTAAACGATCGTAAAATGTAAAATAAATAAGTCAGATTTGCACACAGTCTCGGATATTTTATTTATTCAATTATATAACATATATATATAAAAGCCTGTATAGCTTATATTTTGAGAGAGTGTGAGCTGTATGGAATTCTTATATACACTTGTATTATACAAATATTCTGTAATATTCTTTTTTTCACATTATTATTATTATTATTGTTATTATTATAATACATTAGAATATTTTTTGCTGCTACATCTTAAATATTATAAATAAAAATGTTTATACCACTAAACATTTTTACACAGATTATCGTCGTATTTTGAGCTTTCTTTTTTTCCCGGTTTATAGTTTGCAACACTATTTGAGCAAGTCACACACACACACACACACACACACACACACACACACACATGTTCGTTTGAATTTTTTTTCCATCTTCACCTCATTTGTTTCCATCCCTCAATTAATGTCCCCCCGTCCCTCCTTCTCTCGTTAACCTGCTTACGAGGGACAAGAGGCGAGGCCCGCCGGAGACATTTGCCTTTCCGTGTAAACATATCAATTTTATACACGCGGAAAAGCCCGGGCCTTCTCATGCTGCTCCTCCCGTGGCGAAATTGGCCTCCTACTACCCCATCAGCCCTGCGGTTGCCATGGTGACCAGGGTCAAGAAACCTGCCTCCTTCCACCCTCCCTCTCGCTCACCCAAGGCTTGCTCATGTCACTTGTGAAACTATGAATTTTATATACAGGTCAGGAGATGCATATCAGAGAAATAAGCGGTGAATCGGACCATGATGACAGCCCAGTGCTCAGATGTCCTTGAAATTCACATTTCAATCCCCTCTCTCTCTCTCTCTCTCTCTCTCTGTGTGTCCAAAAATTGTTAGTGGATCATCTTGTTGCTTTTAGGCACAATTAGTATTTTCTGAACGTGTCTGCAAGACAGACAGCGAAACACGGGGAATGGGGGGAAAAAGGCACCCAGAGAGGTCATTTGTTTTAAAAGAGATAATACATAATGGTCTGTATTATTATTATTATTATGAAGAGATTTTACTAAGCACTTACTAAGGATTTTGGTTATTTCATGTACCAGGAGATTAAGCCATCAACATAATTATTCTTTTTGTTTTCATAATAATTCTGTATTTTTCATACCAAAAAATACAGAATTCTTGTGTGGATTATGAATCTTTAACATGTAAAACCTTTCATACGGATTGGATCTTTTAGTTCCTTTAACAGAACCACTGTTTTTGTTGTTTTTTCACTCAAACACCCAAACCTTCCTAGAGCACGTATAGATAATACCTACATTACACAACCTGCTGTATTTTACACATGTTCCTGTGATCACTATATGTATGAGTTAAAATATTTATTCTACATCTCATTAATGTTTAAACAGATTTCTGTGGGTGATAACTAATGCCGGAAATATTTAACATAATGTCATATGGAATGAGCTGAGAAATGTAATGTACGCAAAATGATTGTTTATGCATTCATGTAACGATTTGATTATACGTTATATAATTGAAGACCGTTTAACTGATGAAAAAAAAAAAGTCCTCTGCCTTTATAAATTTTTCACCTGATGAGTAGAAAGATCCACTAATCAGAAATGTTTTATCTAACGGCATACAAGGATTGTCAGTCATTTTCCCCAGAATGGGGTTTTCATGACTTATCATCCCCTCCTCTCCGGCGCTGCCCTTTTGTGACCTTTCGCGGTGCCCAAAAACGTGTCTGGGTTATATATCTCCTGTCCCGGGTGCAGCCCCGGCCTATTAGCTAGTCTCTAAACCTCCAGTGGAGAGGATCAAGCCTAGGCGTTTCTACACTTCATTCATTTTGTTGCTCCCCAGCGATCGGTGGCCCTCGCCTCCAAATCCCTCCTTTATAGTGCACTGAAGTGACAAAGGCATGCCTTGTCTTTCATTTCCTTGATGTGCTCCGTACAGCTCGGTGGCTTTTGTCTTGTATTGATGCAAACATTACCATAAACTGCCACCCAGGGACCAGAAAACAATCGACTAACTGTTTCCAAATCCAATGCACTTCAGCTGGTCATATGCTAAGTGTAAGTTTAGTTAGGTTAGGAGTTGCTAAAAGCACCGTTTCCTGTCCAGCGCCCCCAGGCGAGGATGCGCACGCAGGGACGAACCCCGGACGAACCAGAGAAAAAGGGAATCAAATTTGTCGGACAGAATCCCTGTCTTCAATTTCTGATGACTCAAATCCACCCCCCCTCCCCTTTTTTTCCCAATTTCTCTCTCTCTCTCTCTTGCCTCTTCATTTCTGTTTCGGGGGCTCTCACCTTCTGTTCAGGTTCAACAATAGTGGGAGAAATAGCTGAGAAAGAGGGATTTGGATGGGATGAGTGTTTAAAATGAACTGCCTTTGAAACCATGGGCGTTAATTACCGCCCTGGCGCAGAGAGACAAATACTTCACTCATTACCAATGGAAATCGTGGGAGGGAGGAAGAAGGGAGGGAGGGAGGGGAATTTCAAAAAGTTTCTTGTGTTGTAAATGTGAAATGGTGCCCGACCTTTTTTTTTTTTTTTTTTTAATTCTCTGCGGATTTATGGCTGGGTCATTTGCCTCTCAGAACTTTGTTGGGGATCTCGTCAGAGTCAAGCTTTATATAGAGAGGGGCTTTATTCAGTTCCCGATATGTGGAACAAAAAAAAAAAAAAGGGTGCGGGGGTCAGGCTGCACGCTTGATGTGTATGCGAGTAGAAATGGAGGAATTGTGATGAGCGTGCAGTAATGGAGGTGAAACTACCTGTCATTACATGCTTCATTTCTTTAAACATGCTAATCTCTCCGAAGCTATACATTTGCGCTGCCATTCGTAGCACACATCAATATTTATAACCACGCTAATGGACGCAGGTTTGGGCAAAAAAAAAAATCCCTGGACTGTACTGTATATGGATATGTATATGTGTTCTTTATCACTTATGTTCATAGGCTGTAATCATTCTTCTTTCATTTTCCCAATATGATTCTTACGTACTGTGGAAATTACACATATATATCAGAGATTATGTGTGAAATCATATAGGAGCTGCTTCGCTACACTCCTCATACGTATACATATTTTGTTTTTATTGTTGATGATGTGAGCGAATTCATTCTTTATGAAATACAGCAATATGTTAGAAATCTGCATTTACATGTCAGGGAGAAGCTTGTCCAAGTTAAGATGCAAAGGTGTAATATTTCTTCTTGTACTTTTGCTTCAGAAGATGAATCATGATTTATGTAATTCATATTAAAAATATTTGTCCGAACAGTGCTTAAAATCTTACAAGTCTGGAATCCTCAAATCAACCTTTTTGTGGAACGTCATAACGAGTGCATCCTTTACCTTATTTCAATTAATTTAGTCATTTTTAATTATCATGTTTTCATCAGATAGATATTTTTGTTTTCACAAATGTCCTCAATATCTATTATTATTATTATTATTACATTTTTAAACCTTCACAAATATCTCATACTTGTTAAAATGTGTGTGTGTGTGTGTGTCGCTCCTGAAATACTTCGCTGCCACTTTGTTTTTAAGGCGAATATATATATATTTTATAAATGTTAAATCCTATATTTTGTGGCACTCCTGTTCTTCTGCCTCCTTCGACACTGTGTGACTGTGACACCTATTGCATATTGTGAAAATGTCTTGGCATGATAATATTTGCATAATTACCCACGCCTGAGCTGCACTCCAGTCCCTCGACCTCCCATGATTATTAACACCTGTCACACCTGTGTTTGCATAACTGCTCTGTGTGTGTGTGTGTGTGTGTGTTGTGTGTGCATACTTCCTATTTCCTACAAAGCCCTGATGCGTGTTTACATATATTTATGAGCTATTTTCTACTTCCTCACGTGCTCGCCGACTTGCGTTGCTAATCCACTGTAACAGAAATGTCAAAGTCGAATGCATTAGCGCGTCCATACGAGCAGAAAGCAGACGCGAGATTAGGACGGAGATGGGAAAAAAAAAAAAAAGAAAGAAAAAAGCAGAACATTTTTCACAAGTATGCTTAAAGCCAGGTATTTTCTCAGGATTAATGATTAGCATGCTGCAGTTTGTCTTTTTTTCCCCCTTCCTTTGTGTGTAATATTTTAAGCAGACGTAGTTCCGGTAACATACAGTAAATAAAGGCAGCAGGTTCGACGTTGAAGGTGACTAAAACGCGGCGTCCGCCGATGACTCCTTGTAAATGACGTTACAGAATCAGACGCGATCATGTCGAGCACAACGGCCTCATTTACGACGCTTAATGTGCAGATTCATGTAAAGAGACAACGGTCAGCATTACGAACGTTCACATCCCTCTCTCTCTGCATTTTTCTCTCTCTCTCTCTCTCGCTCCCATTTTCTCTCTCTCTCTCTCTCTTTTTCTCTATTCTTCCCTCTGAGATTGAGCTCAGCAAGCCATGTCGGGTAACTGAATGCAACAGACCAATAGGAGGCATAGGTAGACCGTGGAAATTAGAACTGCTGGAAATTTAACAAGACGACGACCCTCTGGTTCTCACAGACGACAACAGGAACATTTCAAATGTGTTTCAGTCCCGATGATCAGCGTTCGCATTAACTACGGAGGTTGTAATGACAATTTTAATTACAGTCATTAAATTACAGCATTTACATCATGATTTTGTTTCATGTATTCTGGATTATTATTACCACTGCAGTACATTATTCATTATTAATAGTTAATACACCAAATTATATGAATTGTTCATTTGTATAGGGTTTTTCGAAGCATGAAATAATTCAGAAATGTAACAGCAATCACTAATAACGTGACGCTAGTCTTACTGTATGCCCGATCTTTTACAATTTCATATACATATTGTATGTTCCGTAACATCATAATGCAGTGTCTTATGTGATACAGTTGCATGTTAAATAACCAGAGCAGGGAGAGAGAGAGGTCACACTGCTAATACTACTACTACACACACACACATGTGTACATACTGTATGACTCACTCCCATTTACATTCCTGCATGTTGTGACTAAGCGTAAGCCAAGACGCGCCAGGGCCCGAGTGTTGTGAAACAAAGAGAAGAGTGTGTAAGGGGAGTGCGAAGACATGGTTAATTATGCCAGCTGCCACGGCGCCTAGCGCATGGCCTTTAATTTATGACGGCAGGGGGAAGAAGGGAACGTGTTCCTGGAGGACGGTGACGATGAGGCCGGAGACAAGGACCGAGAGAAATGAAGTCAGGAGGCTCAGGAGGAGTCAAGGACCTTTGAAATGATAGAGTGGGATTATCAATAAAAATCAGCTGCCTCGGAAAGAAAAAAACACGGGAGCCGTTCCACTCTTGAAATAACGCTAGCACCTGAGGCAGTAGCAAAAATAAATCTAATGTGTGTGTGTGTGTGTGTGTGTGTGTGTGCATGTTTATGTATGGATGTATGTATTTTTATTTATTTTCGCTCTCACACTGAATAAATTATAATTGTACATATCAGAGACAAATATTTGTTTTGCTCAAGTATGCAGCCTAAACTCTATTTATAATAAAAAAAACACAAACACACAAAGATAAAATACTGTAGCTTGCATGAAATGCAAATCTTGCGTTGTGCGTTTGACTATGTAAAGTAGTCCTTTCTGTTCCCTCAAGTGCCCTTCTCTTCCCTCAGTTTGCATGATTCTGCAAGTTTTAACGTAACTACAGAAGAAATTAACAACAACAACAACAACAACAACAACAAAAAAACTTCTCCTGTGTCATGGGGCTTGGATTCAAATGCCGTTGCTTGGAAAATTCAGCCGAGCCTTTCTGAGCTAGAGACACATCGGCTTACAGAGAGGCACAGCGGCGCTTCGCACCTTCAGCCGAGACAGCAGCATGAGAAGGCCTCGGGCAAGGAAAAGTACGTGATCTGATTCATGGGCCGTGAAGAGAGCAGAGGACGAATCACATTTTCTCCCTCCCTCGATCCCTCCCTGCTCAGGTAAAACAGCAAAATAGCCAGTGTTAGGGCCTCTCTCCTGTGACTGGGCCACGCTCACCATAATGCCCGCGCTTCAGACGCTAAGGTCCACAGGGCACTCGGATCAGGAAACGCTCCGTCCCCAGCCGCCCCGCCCCGCCCGCCCCTCCGCGTTTGTTACCTAGTTCTGTGTCAGAAAATTTGGCCACCGAGGGAGGAACGCTTCAGCTAGAGATTTCATTTATTTCCCTAAACATACATTAAGCCATTGTTTCTGTTCGCCCTCCCCTCTTTCTTCCTGTTTTGCCGCAGAATCCGGTTGCCTGGCTAAGATGAATGGCGAGTGTGTAAAGGAGTTGACACCACAACACTTACTGGGAGGCAGCGCAAGCGGCCCCGGGTGACCTGCGATTCAAGCCCCAGATTATGGTTGTTCATTGTTTGTTTCTCCACTTCGCTGTAGTCGAGCTGCAGCCTATCGCAGTGGCGTACGCTCAGAGTAAACCTTTCTCCTGCCGGGCAGATTGATCAGATCCGATTAGACCGGTTTGAGTCACGGGAGCCGAGCCGTTCTCTCCTCCTTAAACCTGTGTTTAATTACAGCTTGAAAAAAAAATAATGCAGTTCTTGTCGAGCAGCCATCATTTCGACACAATAAATATCTCAATCAATATTAAAAAAAAAGTTTATTATGAATCTTTTAACTTGAAGCTACACATCCCTGTTCCTAGTTTATTGTATTTACCGCATACTTTGTAGTATTTATTATTAATAATATGCTTATACAGTAAGACTCGTAACTTACTCGTAAGCCAGGGGTTAATATATCGATAGCTCTGCAACACGAGCAGTTTGTAGATCTTTGCGGTTTAAAACAGTCATCCGTCTCCTTTTCTGTTCCCATGATTCTGAAAGTATTAATGTATTATTCAAACATAACTCCAGAAGAAATTAATCAAAACCCATTGAACCACTGGTGTGTCATGGGGCTTGGATTCAAACACTGTTTTCCACCGCCTGGAAAATTACAAATTTAAACCAGCCTTTCGTCACCGGTTGTTATTCAGATTTACCTTTAATGTGCATAGGGTATTAAAAAAAAATTTACATGTTCAAAAGTGCAACCTTTTAAACGCCTACTGTAATGTCCACGCGACACTTTGTTACAAATCCATCGTTTTCTAATTTAGCATTTACATTTTAAATCTGTTTCCAAGGATAAAAAAAAAAAAAAAAAAAGATGTTTCTTCTTATTTTCTATATGATTATACGCTCTGTATATTGCAGGCGGTGTTTTCTCCTGGCCAGTGATCAATCAGAGTGTGGTATATGACAGGATTTCAGTTTCCACAGTTTCTCAGAATAATGAAGGCCTTGCTGTTGCTGCTGGCTCTGAAAATGGGCCTTTAGTGACAGCGCCAAACCGACACGAGCACGCGCTCTTCAGCTCGCTTTTTTATAAGACGCATTGACAATCAGCACAGGTAGATTTTATCCGATCTTGCCCTGCTTCATTTTCTAAAAAGATTTGTATATGTCATGCTAAACAGTCAGTAAAGCAATGTTTTTTATTTTTTTTATATTTTTTTTGTTTTCTCAGCACGGCTTACATCCTGCTGTTGCTGATGTGATCGCAGGCCGGTCAGAGCTCGAACAAAGAGGTTTTGGGCTTCACATGAACAGCAGGTGTGCTTCCCCTCCGAGTCAATTTCCTACCTACGGTGGCTCGCTCTCTCTGCCTTGATTTCTCACCTCGGCAATATCCAGCGCTGATATTCCAGCCTCTTTCGAGGTCACGCCATGCATCTGCTTTCCACCGCTCGGAAAGGGGAGGGGACGTATCTTCGGGGACGCGGCGCTCACCGCCGTGTTTTGTTTTCCGCACCTTTCGCCATATTCCCAGTGCAAGATTGTTGCTCTTTGGGTTTGTCTTATTGTTCTTTCACCACCGGTGGCCAGTTTCATGCAAACCACTTGTAATTCCGTTATGTGTTTAAGTGAAATATTATTATCACATCTCTTTTTTTGGGATGGGATGCTTTTTGACAGGAATGGTGTGATATTTGAGGCGGTAGAAATGAAGTTTTATTATTTGCATGTGTGGCAGATGCTGAAGGAGCTCTGCTGTAGTATATGGAGCTGATCTATAGTCTCTTTATTTTACAGTATTAAGGACTTGAGTTAACTAATTATTTATTCATTGCAATGTTTTTGCAGCTTTACTATTCTTCTTCTTTTTACTATTATTATTATTATTATTAAAATGCACTATTATTACTACAGAAGCTGAACTTGGACAAGGTGACAATGACCTACTTAAACTTTGACTTTTGCAGACTATATGGACTTTTTGGTAAAGTCAGTGTTTAAATTTTATTCTTTCTACTTACTGTATATGTAAACTCTATATAAATTATTATACAATTAGTAGTATGCAATATATGTGCATAAATAGCTAATTTATCAACTCAAGTCCAATTTATATTCATCATGTTAATAGTAATAATTTATAATGGCATTTGCTGTGTTTACTTGAACCTTAATATGGCATTAATAATTGAAATAATAGCCCAGTCAAAACAATAATAAATAATAGTACATTTTATTTATAAAGTAAAGCCTTTCAAGACTCTCAGGGACACTTTTCAAAAAAGAAAAATTAACAATAAAATTTAATATGTGTATAATCAAATAATAAACAAACAAATAATATAGAATGTCCCCAAAAAATTTGACATCATTTCATAGTCTGACAATTTTTGTCTCAAATTATCTAAAATTTTAACCAGATGTAAAAACTAACTACATTTAATGTTTTAAATAAGGCCAGACGTCAACAAGCATAATGTTTGCATTTGGGGGTGAAGAAGTTGAAGAGAACATGAGGGACTCACCGAACGTGAACATCGCGTTGGAGCTGAACATTTGTGAAACTTTGTGAAATCGGTTATAAAATCTATATGGGTTTGAATATGTTGTTGGAATTTTGATAAATAAATCTTTTATTTTTCAACATGAAGTCAACTTTTTTTGGGACACCCAATATAATAATAAACCGGAAAATAAGATGCACAAACACCATAAAATACTACAGGAATAAAAATTTAATATTAAAGCCATAAAATTAACAATATCATGCTAAAGTCAAGTAAAGAGGAAAAAAACATGCACTAGCACGGTACGATATAGAATATACAGTAGCTGTGCACAGGCCAGACAAAACAGGTAGGTCTTAACTCTGAGTTAGAGGAGCAGAGAATCTGCTACCGTAAGCAACCCTGCTGAAGATGATCACAATGACTGAGTGACTTTAGTGAAGTCTTTCTGATTAAATACTGTACATAGGGGGGAAAAGGGCCTTCAGTGTTAAAACTATTATTGTAAACTGGAGGCAGTGAGACACCGGAAGTCAGTGAAGCTGAAGCAAGAATAGGCGCGATGTGGTCTGTGGTCTAATTTAGACCGCATGATAAGCCTAGCCGCCACATTCTGCACAATTTGAAGCCAACACAAAAGTTTCTTTGTGATGCTGGACAAGATGGAATTACATTAGTGCGAGATGTCACAAAAGCGCGGACCAAAGACTCCAAAGCACTCCACACATCATGTAACCACCTCGATCGGAGCAGGCCGAGCCGATTCGGATCGCATGGAAGAAATTTTCAATCAGAGGGAGAGGGTTGTGGTGTGAATCTACAGTATATTTTTTGTGTTTTCACCGTGTAGGAGTAGCATTAGGTGACATGACGAGTTTTCATGAGGGACAGAAATGTATCAAAGTTGCAGGAGATGTATACGCTTCTGAGAATACTGCATGAAGATCAGCAGACATGCAAATATACTTTTATTAAATGAATTGAATTTTTCTCAAACAAGGGTTGCCAGATCACACTGACACAATCTCGCTTAGGCAGTGAAACATCCAAAATAACATCGGTGATTTCAGTGATAGAACTGACCGTGTAGCGTATTTATACAGTATGTTTCTCTAAAACCACTCTGTTTTTAATTACATACCTAAGACCTAATTTTCCCAGGTTTATAGTCCAGTTGGATGCAAAAAATGCCTTCTTCTTCTTCTGTTATATTTCAGGCAGAATAAATTGTGCACAGTAGATAAAACCACTTTGCGCATTTCAAAATATTTATATTCTGATTAAATGCTTTGAGCACATATAGATTCAGCGTCCGTGTAAACATCCTTAATCAGAATGCTTTCAGTCGGAATATTGGAAATAATATCGTCCAGCTATTATACAAAAACTAGAGATGGCAGTGATCCAGTACCAACCATTACTATTGGTTATTTTTGTTCAAATTAATTCGATTATATGTATCTTTTATATTTCATACTACAATTCTCTTAGATTTATTATATTTGTAAAGTTAACTTCAGACAAGTCTCAATATTCAATATCACTCTGATGATCTCAAATTCCATATGAGACAGAAACTAGCTTATCGTTGAAATGAAGCAAAATGTTTATTCTGTGCTTCGCTAAAGTTCTGAGACTGAACTCGAGGAAGCGTTCATACACTTTAGTTTTTTCCGACTCGCCCCAACGTGCTGCCATAGCAACCGGCGATGCTCATAGAGACGTCATTAACGTGATGTCCATTACTCCCGAAGTGTCTCGCCCTTGGAAATGAGACTTCCGTAATTCCAGAGCTGTGACAGCGCTCAGGCAAACAGTCAGCCGACGTGCAGTTCATTGCATCTTTTACAGGATGCGCATCAAACAGCAAACAGTACTGTTGCACGACGGCTACAAAATTTAATGTGCCGCTTTTCTCTTGAGGGAAAAACAGCAGCCAGTGGAGGGCACATCGCACTGCGAAAGCTCTGTGGTCAAAATGCCTCTTTTGTCGAAAATACTCCCGATGTCACTGTGACATAACTACATGGTCTACTTATATGCGTGCAACCAAACTGCTTTTTTTTTGTTTTTTTGGGGTTAAGTAACTTTAAGAAATATAAAAAAAGAGCAGCTAAAAAAGAGCACCCCATCACTGATTGTTTTCCTCTAACAGCACAACATGAAGTGTGTTATGTACTGTTTGTGGATTGATTTTCCCACTAGGTAATGTCACTCTTTCAAATTTTTTTGTTTTGTTTCCAGGACGTCATGAAATAAGCCATTCCCCCTTTCAAAGTCATCTTATAACGTAACTACTTTGGCGAAGGGCCGTTACTACTCTCCAGCCGAGACACGATAAAAGTAAAAAGATGGAAAGGGAAAAAAACTATTTTAGAAGTTGCTAAACATTTCACTAGTGTCATGCTTTAAGCTCGACCAGCTCAGTAGAGGATCTTGTTTTTGTCATTCATAGCAAATGTTATTTGTTATTATAGTATCACCATCTAGCTTAGAACTAATCGCTATCAGATTGGATTTAGAAATCCATTAAAGCAGACTTTAATCTCGTGCTCGAGCTTGTCATCTACTTTTCATATGCTTTGGTCAAAACATGCTTTCATATGAGCGCTACAGTAATCATTTGGAGTCACTTCTACAGATAAACATGTCATGGCAAAAACAAAAACAGGATCTTCCCTTATGTGCACGGGGGAAAAAAAAAAAGAGAAAAGTACAAAGCAGAAAGCGTGATTAGAATACTGAAGCTCTGTACAAAATGTTCTGAATATGACATGATAGTTTTTCCTCTGTGCTTCAAAGCGGTTGTTTTCATTTGTGTTTAATTAAGGCCAAAAGCCTCTGTGGACAGTTGTGCAAGCAGCCATGATGCTTCGTGTAAGCAGCCAGACAAAGGTCACGCTATGAAAGAAAGCCTGAGAGAGATGGAGAGAGAGAGAGAGAGAGCGAGCATATGCAAAGAACAGAAACACAAAAGCGTTAATGTATTAAGCAGCGTGGCTTCACTTTCAAAGGGACTAATTAATAAAACAGGAGTGGCCCTCTCATGTCGCCTGTCAGCCTGGACAAAAGCGGGCCTGTTAAGCCGCGGTCACTCGTATTCCCCCCGCCAGCCGGCTCAAGCTGCCCAAATGATGGGAGGCCCGTTTTTTTTTTTTTTTGCCACAGGCAAAGCAATCGCTAATCAGCTGTTAATGGGCTTAATTGGACGTTAAAATATCTTAACGTACGAAACAGACGACTCTCAGGCATATGGCCACTGCACGGCCCAGCTGACGCTCGTCTGAATCAACACGCTTTATTGTTTCACATTAGTCCCTACGATTATCTGATCTCTGGGTTGTTTTGGAGATTTGACTAAACAAATTAAACTTTCCGGGGGAATTATTCAGACAAGCAGGAGAAGTACAAAAATCCTGAAACAAGATGAGAAATTAATAAAAATATATACAGTACCAGTCAAAGATTTCGACACACCAGTTTAAAAAAAAAAAAAAAAAAAGGTTGGGATTTTTTTTAGACCTAATAATACTGGATTTTTTTTTTCTAAATTATGAAATTACACATACTTGGCCTTAAGTAACAACAGCCAGTTGTTATTTTAATATTTGTGGAAAACAACCTTATCCAGAGTGACTTCTTACATTTTTTTTTTACCTGATTATACATCTGAGCAGTGGAGGGTTAAGGGCCTTGCTCAAGGGCCAAACAGTGGTGCTTGGATTTGAACCTGCGACCCGACACAATTAAGCAGAAGAATTCTGGCAGAAAATTACAACTTTGATTTTCCACAAGATGCTCAGATGATACGAATGAATTTAGAGGCGGATACACGTTCATCAGCTGAACTCCAAACTTTTAAAACAGATATAATTTTTTACTTCTTTGCTCGTAGAAACATAATACTTGTCAGTATTAAAATGTTATTTTTTTTGTTAAGATTCCAGTATTTGGGTGGAAAAAAAGGTATAACATGAAAACAGCAGATCTGTATTGTTTTTGTTTCTCCCATCACTATAACTTGTGTCTCCACCACTGAAGCAATCACAGTGCTGTTTCCTGGTGTGGTGTGGTGCAAATTAATTTCCTGTATAAACCGCACACCACAAAGCCTGTTCCCTTTTTTTTTTTTTTTTTTTGCATGATACCAATTTGGCCCTGACCCGAGCCTGACCCCGGGTCTGCATAAAGTGCCTGCGCTGGAGGGGTCAGTGTCATGTTCCTCCACCCCCCAAATAAAACACGGCCACAACAATCTAATAAAGAGCATTATGGAAATGCTCTTTATGCTGTATGCATGTGTGTGTGTGTGTGTGTGTGTGTGTGTGTGTATGGGGGGGTTGTTGTTTGGGGATGAGAGCAGATTCATTTCTCCTGCTGGTTCACTAATGTGTTCGGATGTAACGCCGTATCAGAGCTCGGGTCAGACGTAGCGGTCTGGCTGATAGGGGTTTATCATGATGAGGACGGTGGATGATACCATGCTGATTTTTTTTCCTTCTCAGATACGGAAAATGAAAATACCACACTTTTGAGCGTCCATATTGAATATTACCGAAAAACAAGTAATAAAATTTTAAATGACGTAGCTAAATAATGCTCAAGTTTCTCTTCTATGAAATTGTAAAATGTTTTAGCAGCCTTTGTAGAACATCAAGCGGCAGCAGATAATTGCTCAGCTCTAATCCATTTGTGTTTTTTAGCTATCTTAGTTTTTATATATATATATTTTTTTTTGTACGTTTTTCTTTGATAGTCTCTCCCCTTTATTTATTCCTACAATCCCTACCTGTCATTAGGACATTCCCCCGAGGACGAAGGCCGTCACGTGGCTCCTCTGAGACATGCGACGCCAGCCAACCACAACCCTGTCGGGGGGGGTTATCCTGGGGGGGGGGGGGGGGGGGGTTG
>JAQMYL010000019.1:20387168-20407421 GCA_030014365.1 Clarias pachynema
AGCACTGTCAGCGGGAGTGGGGGGGGGATGGGAGGGGGTTTATCCTGGGGGGGGTGAGAGCTATCCTAGCACTCCTTCCGCATGCATGGACGCCCACGATTGGCCAGAGCCGTGATTGATGAGAGAGCGCTAGAGCTGGCCGCAGGAGGCTACAGCATCACGGACTCCGACTAGCCAAGGCGAGCTCGTTACCCCTGCACCATATCGAGGGGCCCGTTTTGTTTTTGGACTACATAACAGAATCAAACTAATTACATAGAGACTAGAATGAACACTGCTTAGCTATCAATAATGATAAGCGTAATAAAATTGCTTAAATTAGTTTTTGAAACAAGACACAAAATCCATCTCTACTGATTCAGACACTGACGTCAGCACAATTAAAGTTCAGCCCGATCAACCTGGGCTACCGGTAGTTCTGTAGAGTCATTGTTCTGCGAAGTGCTTTGCCCCGTATATCGGGTGAAATATTTTGTAAAAAAAAAGAAAAAAAAAAGAGAAAGCCAATATTTGAATCCTCTGTGTTAATCTAGCTCTTGACAAAGACTAATCCCTCAAATTTGATTCATGAGGATCATTTAGTCAGCTGAAGAGTGACGAGAAGGAGGACGGAGGTTACTGGTGACGGCAGCCAGCCATGTTTTTTTCTTTTTTTCTTTTTTTCCCTTTCTTGCGCTGTTGGTCAGAAGAGACTCCACATCGGCATAAATGATGTGTTCATCAATGATAATGCTGCTTTCATTTAGAGTGATGATTTATTCCGTGGCTGATACCCCGTGATTGAGAGCAGCCACTGTCAATACGACAGGCAGATGGTCCCGAGACCGCGCAGCTTTAATTGCGCTGATTATTGGAGATCTTTCATAGTTGTATTGACTTGCTGTCGCAGCGCTGTTACTTACTTGATTGTTTCATTATTTAAATGTAGATGGACATGCTATCGAGCAATGTCAGGGTTAGACAGGAAGATGAGAAAGACCACAGGCCCAGCTGGGTATATGAAATCAACCATCAGGATGAGTTACAGTACATCTTAGTGCTTTTATTTTATTTTTTTTTTAGGGGTATTGGTGGGATTTTTAGAAAAGATCACATGCAAGTTCTTATCAGGATGTGTGGGGGGTAGGGGTGCTTAAACGTTCTTAAAAAGTTCTTTTCCAGTGATACTCCCTGTGATCAGTGGGTAGAAAAATGACAGTATAATCTCATCCAAAAAGTCTTCACATCATTTATTTCACATGGACGCCGCAGATGGTGGTGAAAGTGTGGCTTTTTATTAAACGAGACATTTAGCTTGAAACATAAAAACTGAAATATATAGTGTAGCTTTAAATAAATGATTGTTAAGATTTTGTGATGTTATAGGGTAAAAAAGACGTGTTTTATGAACTTATGCGGAATGAAGTATGAGATCGGTTGTAACTTCTGCTGAAATAAAATAAAACTTGATGATTGCATCTTTCTTCCTTTTGTCTGTCTGTCTGAATTTCTTTCTTTAAAGTCTTTTATCTTCTTTCTTCCTTTTCTTTTATTACAGCAATATTACGTTTACACACCTTATTTTCACCCAAATGAAACTTCTCATGTTTGCTATGTCATGGTTACTTTTCTAAGTTTGCTGTTTTTGCTTTAACTTACAAGACTGCTGACACACACACACACACATATGAAGGGGAAACACAGATACCCTAAAGACCTCCAGGTATAAACATTACTGTGTTCATGAGGTAAACATGAGACTAAGATCATAGTACAGCATTATTATCTCTATATATCATAAATTATGAATCCACGGCACGTTATACAAGATGAGACGAATTAACGAGTTAAGTGTTTTAAAACTAGGCTTAACCTGATTAGTGGGTCGTTTTGTATTAATTATAGAGCGATTAATGAAATGCAGGATACATTTTTTTTCTTCCATGTAGCCTCACTCACATATAACAGAAAGCTTTTTCATTTGGTTTTCTCCTGGTACTTTTTTTATTTTTTTTTATTTTTCCAGACCGAAAGAGGGAACGGAGGGAGGGAGGGAGGGAGGGATGTAACGGAGGGGGGGATGTAATTTCTGGAGCGGTATGGCTGCTGTTGCCATGTTGATGTTGATGTATTGCGGATTCATGCAGTGTGAATCTCTGCTGAGTCCCGCCTGGACCTCATTTGCTTTGGGGGCCGAGGAAATGCAATTTCGACTCCAGTCTCCCCACGAACACTGAAAACCAACCGTGTGTGCTGCCGAAATTTCCCACTCCAGGAGGGAGGAATCTCTCCCCGCCCTTGGCCGAACGCACGATTTCATAGTAATGTATTGTCCATATGTATAGACGCTCCATCTAAATAAAATGTCATTTGGAGCCGATCGGGTCTTTCGGTTCTGAATTCACCGTAATACCGCGCTCGCCACTCGCGCTCGCTCGCCGTACGTTTCAGGCTCTGTTTCTGTCACGCCGTCGCTGGTTTGATCACCTTTTCCTCTGATAAGGTGGAAGTGTTTACTCCTTTTAGCTCGTCTTCTCATTTATAGCCCGAAATACAGTGTGTGCCCGGGGGTTGACCTTTTACTGCAGAATAGCAAAAAGTCAAGGTCATTTCAGTCTCCGTATTTAACATTATTCACTCCGACCAGCAAATAAAGGATCCTCTTTGACCATTCTTATTTGATTTGCAAGAAAGGTCAGGCTTGGCATTATTTTACTTCTTCGACTGTTAGGAATGAATCTCATTTTTATGACACGTAAAAGTCGAAACATTTATACGCTGTAACTAAAGTTCCAACTAAAGTAATATTAAGGGACTTTTTAAAAAATCTTTGCATTAAATCCTGTCTTGGTTTCACTTGTGTCTATAAAAAGTTTCAGACATTCACTGTTTACTAAATCGACGAAATGCATCCTATATTAGTTTGGTGAATTTTTTAAGTTTTTAAATTTGTCCAGTCTTCGAAATTTAATAACAAAAAAAAAATTGCGTGTACATGTTTTACACACAAGTTTTATATCAGATTAACATGATCATTAATGATTTTGACAAACCATAGCTATGAAGTTACATAAATTATGCTCAATGTGCAAGAAGAATACAAATAAGATCAATGAATGCAAATAAATCAGTTATATTTAACCATTTTTCATCAGTTATCCATGTCTGATCATAATGATGTACTACATCACACTCTCAAAAAAAAAAAAGAAAAAGGAAATATGGAACACATGCACATACTGTATTAAGAGGAAGAACGTGAAGTAAAGACCCCCAAAAAATATGGGATGCCATATGGGTCAAAAACTACGGCGGATGTGATATATTGGACTTGTTTGGAAGTTAAAAGCCGAAACGCATCTTCAGAGCTCAAGTATGAATCCAGATGATGCCAGAATCATCCAGGGAGTCCATGAGAGCAGAACTTATCCACGCTCTCTGGATGGGAGGGGCATTCTCTCTGTCTCACTTATGCAGAACAGCGTGCATAATAACGCTTCCCTCCGAGTGTGTAACGCCTCCCTGTGATGCAGCATTATCAGCAGTATGGAAAATATATGATTTGCATGTGTCTCGGTATGAACACGCGCTACCGTTTATCCTTTTGGTTTTGTAGCTGTCGCACGAGCTGGGAGAAGGAAAGGAAAATGGTGGGGAAGAAGTTAGCAAAATAATGTTTTTTTGTACCAGAGCTCTAGAAAATAATCTCCTACAAAATCTTTTTACTAACAAGGCTGTTCTCTATCAAGTCATCAGCATCGTCAGCACGACAGTTCATCTAGGAAAGTTTTGTACCTTTAAATTGATATCACTTGTTTTTACCGCATCACGTCAGAATTTTAACCTCGACCTCTGTTGCTTTGCAAGTTTTGCTGACGTTCTCTGTAGGCGAGACGTTCTGACGGTGGTGAGAAGAAGGATGTACCGTATCAACTGAGGCTCTCGATCAGTTCTACTTAGTTAACCTGATCCGGTTCGGTTCTGACGAAAGCTCCTCGGATGAACGGTGAAGCATTTCCCCTGCAAGTCGAGCCACTTTACAATTTCAAATGACTGAGAACACTTCACGGGCCCAGTGCTTATAGAAGTATTATTGGCTGGTGTGTGTCATGGCTGGTTGTGAGTGCCGCTGAGAGGTGACAGGAGTGTGTTTTGTGATGCCTCTGTGTGCTATCTAACTCACCATATTGCTAAATGAGCCGACCTGTGGAGCAGAACGTGGCCCAGAGAGGATTAGCCGGGGCCTCTCTGAGCCTCACGCCTGCAAATCAACCCTATTGTCTTGCCTCCATTTGAATAACAATGCAGGATGTAAGCTGACATTTTTCTTTTTTTCTTTTTTCGATTGTACACCATCAGGAACCCGCTGGAAATACACTCGTACGGAGCATATAAATAAAGCCAGGTTGAAGCCAGAAGGCCGGAGATAAGAACCCGCTGAGGCAGGACGGAGTATCCTGCGAATTAAAGGCATCCTCATCGCCGACTCTGACTCTGACTCTGTGGAGAGGGCTAACGTTAAACCAAGATGCATGATGAGCAAGCTGGTATCGTTTGTTAATTGATTTGTCGAGAGCGATGCCAGCCGAGCTTTCAGTACAGCTCGAGCCGCGGCCCTTAAATGCATATTGATGTATTGATCACGGGTCGCTGTCCCGAGAGGCGTCCTCACGCCTTTCCCGTCACTCCCGATCAATCGCCGGAGAATTATGCTTTTACATAACAACTGTTTTTTTTTTCTTTTTTTCTTCCTCACCTCAAGGATGATGTCACACAGCTGTTTGGGAGCTCTGTCATAATTAGTATCGACCGTAATAACACCTGTAAATAATGTGACCCCAGTGATGAGCAGGCATGTCTGAGACCGCGTACGCCTCAAATCCGGCCGAGCGAGGACGGATTCGGGTCAGTGTCACCCACGACCTCATTTCACAGCGAGACAGGGTTGTGTCTGATTTATGCAAAAATCCGCCACGTCCGATATGAGTGATACAATCTGGAATGATGCCTAGTATCACATCTTCAGTGACGCTGCAGGAATTTTAAAGGAATGAAACACTCAGAGGAGTGCTGTTACTGGAAAATAATCAAACAAGCACGTTTTTTTTTTTAATAATAAGAGCACATCTTTTATTCTCTCCTATTATTCCAACAAATACTTTTTTGCTTTAATATGGCATGTATGTTCTTACACAATATACAGCTTTTCCTTCACCAGTCTCTCTCGTCTTGTCTTTTCTTTTGAAAACAAAAACAAACACATTACTGAGAAACCTTAAAGAGTACACTCTTACTTATTCACAGCTTTTACCTTCGACTGTTACTAAATGCTAGCACTGGGTTAGGGTTAGACTCCTTCTATAACTGGTGCAGTATATCTCCATCTATTGGTATCGTCGCCATCTTTTCAGATCTTATTACAGAAACTTTTTTAAAATCACACGATATTTTTTAAAGATGCAGATTTATATAAAGTCATCGTACGACCTGACCACGAGTATAATCTAAAGAAGCAAAAGCCCTCGGGAGAAGCAGGTCAACAAATTCCTCCATCTAAAAGTCGACCACGCGCAAAATGTCGCCCGCTTTCTTTCCGTCGGGAAGATCCGTATCATTTTCGCTTCGCAGCCGAGGTCTTCAACCTTTAAGCGCAGCAAGGCCGTTTCTAACACCTCACTCGTGAAAAAAATAAAATAAAACTGAAAAGTGCTGCCGATAATGACTCGGTGCAGCTTTTTACAAGATCCCGAAAATTAAATGCAATCAGAGCAGATATCGGTGAGACTTAATGAGATCAGGAAGTATCACTTACATCACTCCGGCAATCAAAGAGAGGAGAAAAGTAGAGACGCTCGGGCACGTCGATTGAACCGCTTCAGGGACGCCCGAGCAGAGAGATTCATTAACGACTCGTTACTCATTTACATTTTATCACTCCTCCAGCAGACGACAGTGCGAGATGCCAATTAGTTAATGTGTTTGCTTAAACTGCTCACACTTCATAATTAACAAGCAACAGATCATGAGAACAATTCATCAGTTAATGGTTAATCAGAGCAATAATCTCTGTACCGCTGTCAAATAGATTCGACTGCCATGCCACACAATACGCCTCTTCTAATTACCCCAGACGGGCCTGGCGAAGAATAGAAAGCATATTTTATGAAAGGAGAATAAAGCAGTTCGACATTCGGTTTTTTGTTCGTAATTAATCCAAGATCAAAGCATTAATTACAGCTGTTACTTGAATGCCTTCCTCTGAGTTTCTCATTATGCTGGGAACAATATTTTTGGCAAAATGAAAGCATTTTTCCTCTCTGTCTCTTTCTCTCTCTCTCTCTCGAAATGTGTGTGTGTGTGTGTGTGTGGGAGAGCAACAGAGGGTCTTTCCATTAGTGCCTTTCAGGCTCCCTGAAGTGTTGATACTCCGTGTTCGATGTGGGATATGGCTCGGTGCCGTCGGACATGATCAGGCATTTTCCTCCCACAGCTATCTTTGTTTCTCTCAACCCCCAGATTGGACACAATAAGAAATCGGCGCCGGTTTTTACACTCGGTATCTGTCAAACGCAGATGCAGCGACCTCGGAAATATACAGGGGAGACGCTTTTTCTGGCACTTTTGGAAGGATTTTTTTTTTTTTTTTTTTTTTTGCTTTACCAGGCGCAGTAATTGAAAACATGTCCAAATCCGAGGGCCTTTAAATGTCAAGGTCAAGCTTACGAACTCTTGTATGCGTTGATGGTACAAGTGTATTACTAGAGGTAGAGACACCGTACACACCTGAGCGCAGTGTAAAAAAAATAATTTAAAAAATGGTAAAATGCACACGCTTTGTTTTTGCAGGTGACAAGATTGTGTTTTTTCTTTATGCTGATTAGAAATAAAAGGAAAAAAAAAAAGTGATCTGCAATTTAATAGTCGTGATTAAAAGTTTGTAAAAGGACACTCCGTCCGTGCCTCGCGGCTCCTCGAACTTGAAGGAACACGACGGCGAATTCACTTAATAAACCGGCATGAAACTTTGGTACAGAGAGGACCGTGGCGTTGTTTAGGGGATGGTGGGGGGGAATGAGACGAGACGAGACGAGACGGGACACGGAGGCCACGTGGGACGAGGAGCGGCGTACGCCTTCACAGGAGGCACCGCACGCAGAATTGACAAGAGGATGTAGGGGGGGGATAAAAAAAAAGGAGGCAGGCCAGGATGAATAAAACAAATCTAGGAGTCTGACTGGAGGTGCTTTTAAAAAATTCTGTGTCTTCATTTACGCTGGAGAATAATATAATATCCCTGCAGGAGGCCAGGCCAGAGATGGGCCGCAGTCACACACGGGCAATAAAAAATGAATTAAAAGATGAGGGAGACAGAAAAAAAAAAAAAAGAAGAAAAGTAAAGAAGAGAGGGTTGAAAATAAATAAGGGCCGCGATGCCAAACGTCAGGCTTCGCTTTTTCATCGCACGAGGTGGCAAACCCGGTGTAAAGAATGGATCACACCATGCCTTAGAGAGTTAACTTTTTTTTTTATTTAAGTTTTTGTTTGTTTTTTATTTTTACTGTATTCATGGGGGGAAAAAAACAAACTTTATAATAGAAGTTGAAAGATAAATCCACACCCTGTTTTTTTTTTTTTTTTTTTTTTTGACACAAATGTGTGAAAACCAGAAGCCTGATATTGAGGTGGACTGGTATGGACACGCAGACCCACCGCCATGATGAAAGCCAGCGAGCTTTGCTCTTAAGCCTATTATCAGCTGGCACAGTTTTTTTTTTTTTTCCCTCCCTTTTCCAGGGAGCACCGAGCCACACCTTCGCTCTTGCCAGCTCCTGTCTGGATCTGAAATAAAGTGCGAAATGATGCTTTCGTGAAACGATTCGTTTCCACCTCGGCTTAAGTGGCCACAGGGCTAACTGGAAACGCGTTGTGTGTCACGTACATGGATTTGCATGCGCAGTGACAGAGAGCAGACACACTCGAGCAGTGTGTGTGTGCGAATAATTGGCTTGAAGAGTATATATATATATATATATATATATATATACTGCTACACATCTGATAGTGAAGTTTAAAGTGTGAGTGCTACTGTACTTCTATACACATTAATAACTGACTGTCGAATCTGTAAATGCAGCCCGTGTAGTGTTTCCTAAACATTTAATTAAACATTTTATAGTAATCTGCTTTCTCTTAAAATCCCAGATTTTTGTCATTCGCCCATTCCTGGCTACAAGATGCTGTGTATCTTTCCTAGCACATGATTTCCCAGAGACAGACACACACACACACACACACAAATGAAGTCACTAATATCAGACGTTTTCCACGTACACAAGTTTAAATGACCCCACAGTGGGTTAATGTCACTCTGATTGACACTCAGATAGGGCAGGGGCAGTTTTTTCTCTTTCTGAGATCTGGTCACCACCGTCGGCTGTCGGACTCCATCGTCAGGTCTCGAACCTGACACAAAGGTGGTGAGAGCTTTTTCTGATGCGTCACTCAGGAGCCGTTCTCTCTTTCCAGAGTTATTCATCAAGATGTAGTATGAGATACAGTATGAGATACAGTATATCGACAGCCATCTTAGGTATATTTTTATTTTTTTATGTGAGTATGAAATGATGTACATTAGTCACTTAAGTGTAAATTTTGCCGAGGCTCAGTGTGGCATTTGAGACGACTGAAGACCTATGAGGTCATTAACCCCATCCTCAAGGTGGGGAGCAATTTTAGACAAAACCCACAGGCCCATGTCTAGCTCAGACCCGTCTTCAGAAACTCCAAGACTGATGTACAGTGCCGTTTCGTCCAACACACACACACACACACACAAAAATTTGCTGCAAATGTGCCGGCTCTGACACCATTTTTCGGCCATGACTTATTTGACCTAATGATCTAGAACATTGAAATAGCTCCACCCTAAAGGCAATTTTTTGAGGCACAGTGGGCTGATTGAAATGATCCGTGATGAACAGAGACCAGCTCCTCCACCCCCACCTTCACTCCCAAACAGAGGCTGGTGCCATGCACTTCCCAATGGTGAAGACCGCCTTCCTCTCTCTCTCTCTCTCTCTCTCTCTCTCTCTCTCTCTGAATGCTCTTGTTCTGGCCGAGTCCCAAAGCTTTGAATGATAGTCAGAGCAAGGGCGTTGAAGGATTAATCTCTGCCAGGCCCTATAGAAATGACCATATGTGTTCCAGGAGGCCCCGTGTCACCGGGCTCACAAAGCTGGCGCTCATCAGCCGAGCAGATTGTAGACCAGAGCCAAGAGGGCAAAGGTGAACATGGCAGCCAGTCACCCTTCTTCTCCAGTATAATGGCAAACCTCAGACATAATTAGCTGACGTCCAGTTGTGTGTCATTGATGTTACAAATGTACATGAATGGAGAAGTGAAGTAACGTATTCTTACTGCAAAACTATTTATAGTATTTAACTAAACTCATATTTATTTCAACGCATATTGCATTTACAAAAAAATTTTGTTACTTGTATAAAGACTTAGTAGTTTGTATAGCTGTAACTTTGCGCCAGATTACTTAGATTTCAGATTTTATTCAGTAACTTGAGCATGTACAGTAAATACTGTAGTAACTTGTGTAAAGGGGGGAAAAAAAGCATTTAATCCATATCTGATTAAAATATCCTATAATTTATGTTCCCTGAAAGTATACTGTAGGAACGTCAATAAGGACACGCCTAAATATGGATGTGTACCACCTACAAAGTATTAAATTACATCTAATTCTGAATACTACAGTAACTTCGTAACTTAGTACAGTACTAATACTACAGTTATGTCTTAAACTTAAACATTATCTGAAATGTAAGATGTGTACCAGACATTAACAAATGTCTTTTAAACACTAATTTTAACTCTTGACCTTATACCAAATAAAAAAATAAAAAAAAACATGCCATTTTAGATTTAGTTTTTATTCTAGCAAATTGAACTTGTGTACAAACTCGAGCATTTCTGTTTATATTAATTCGTGTTGTAAACAGCCGCGCAGATTAGTGCACTTTGTGTGTTTCGTCGTGGAAACGCCTATAAACGAGCCCGGCCCGGTGTGTTCTGTGTTCCAGGACCGTAGTGGCATGTCAGTGTCTATTAAAGGCCCATCTTTCAGATGTGTTTGCACTTCACTGAGAGCACATTGTTTACTCCCTTCTCTAGCCGACAGCCTCCAGGTAGAACGAGACACACAAAGGTTACGGTACGTCCGTTATATATTTATTTATTTATTTACAAATAAATGTATATATTAAACCCTGGTGTGTACATTTTTTATTTTGTCTCTGCTGTACATTTAAATAATTATCACTCTGGAGTGCTAAAAGATTTAAATATATCTATATATATGTAAATATATATATATATATATATATATTTTTTTTTTTTTGCAGTACACTTTAAAGCGAAGTCATTCTCCTGCTCTTAGATGTCGTCTGCCATGCTGTCATTTATTTCCGGTCTCAAACAGCTCATATAACCCGAGCGTACAGTCCATTGTGCGGGTGTGTGTGTGTGTGTGTGTTTGTGTGTGTGACCGTACTCAGAGCAGGTCATAAATTTGCTCCTGAATATGAGTTCAAACCCTGGCAGCTCGCTGCATACAACTATTTTCATTACGGCACTGCAGCGTGTAATGAAAGAGGGGGAAAAGCCACAATATGCTAAAAAATATAACTAAGCAACATTTTGCAGAGAATATGTTTAATTCATAAATCAAGTCTGGCATCTTGGTTATTCCCTCTAAAGAGAATCAAAGGCTGAGTCTTTAGCTAAAGTCCTCATTATGGTTTGTTGATTGGGCAGAAACGGATGGATACAAGAACAGTTACGGGAAAAAGCCCTAATCAGTCAGAAGTCGAGCTGGCACTCGCGCCGCTTCCAAAATAATTACGAGCCGAGTCAGAGACCGAGGGCCTCTTTGCCTCACTAACCAGTCATTTGCACCTCTTGACAAAGTAAATATCGGAACGACGAGGTATCCAGGATGCGCCATAAATTATATAAATTATCAATCGGATACATTTTCATTAAAAAAACAAAACAAAACAAAAACATCTCACAGCGTCGACAAGTGTTCCGGCTGTGTACGGATTTCATTCTTAGTTCAGCATAACCAGTTTCTCTTATTTTATTCAAGAAAATATACAGTATATATTTTTTCTATAGTCTCCTTACACATGTCCTACAAGTCTCCTTTTTCAGCTCTGTGCATCAGTAATGCCGTTCCTCCTTTAATCTGCCGTCTTTTATTCGTAACGAACTACGAAAGGAGACAAAGAAAAGAAAGAGGACAGTGTTCTCAGTGGCGTGGTCGTCCGACCCTGGATCTCTGACAGTGATAAAAGAAGATAGATTGCACGTAGGCCGTAACAGAGGTGACCTAAACAGCATTTAACATTTGCCTCCCATGGCGTCAGTGATGAAATATGAAAGGACACCTTTTTTCTCTCTTTTTTTTCTTCTTCTTTATTTTTGAAAAATGAAATCACACATCCACGCTACATCCGGAATGCCAACTAGAAATCATGGCACTCGTCAGCACTCACGCCTTAGTCGAAGTTTACACCGCTGATACTTTTGATCGCTAACATGTTACGAAGGAGCCTGACGGTATCAGAGTCGACAAAGTGGATCCGCTTGTCCGTACTCGTCGAGTGTCCTTGCGGTGAGAGGGGTGTGTGCAGAGGAGGAACACATACACACTTGTTTCCTGAAGATGAAGTGCACATCATGGCACATCACGCTTTGAAAAACCAGCGCTCTTAAAGAAATGCACATACTGTAAGGAAGCGCCGCTATTAAGCGAGAGCCGTGAAGTGGATCTCAAGGTAAGGATGCGCTAGCATCGGGTTCGCGGCGGTTCTGACCTCACACTCTGCTGCATTCATGCAAATAAGGGTAATGATCATAATTCTTATGTTGTTATTATACACCTGCAACAAAAAAAAAATCATCAAGTAGTGCAGCTGATATTTGTATAAGAGCACACTTACATGGAGAGATCTTCAGAAGATCTTCTTTCTCAGCTTCCTTGTTGGGAAACGTTTTATTATCGGAAGGTTCTAGATAGAAGTTTCCTCTAAAGAAAATGTTCCCGCAAAGCGTTAATCTTTACCCACCAGCTCTACACCACAAATCTCTAGTGTTTAAATAGCAATAAATTAATTTCTTTACAGTGTTTATTCAGCTCTGTCTGGAAATATATAAAGACTAAGGGGGCCATCACACTCCGACAAAGACCAACAAGTTCCTACTACAGTACGTCATAAAAATATCAAAGAATGCAACGTCTATGAAGTCCCTAAGAGGTGTTAGTTACACCGGTAACTGGTCAATGCTGTCATTAATACGTCCTTCATGCGTCCACGTCCTCGCCAGGGTTTTTTTGTTTTGTTTTGTTTTTGTTTTAACACGTTGAAGGAAACAATACTACATCCTTACCCATGTCTCCCGCGTTCCTGAACAAGTTCTATAAGTTCTTAACAATTTTTTTTTTCAGGACGTAGTGAGAACATGGCTCACATGGTCACACCCCTTAAAAAGCTAATTTGGTGACCTGTTGTCTTAATCTGTTATTCGTTATGGTCAGGCACCTGCGCTAAGACAGTTTTGAGATGTTACGACATCTTCAGAGGCTTTTTAGAAAAATGTAAAGTGCTAGAAACCGCATTTTCCCGACTCCTTAAGCTACAGTCACGTTATCGAATGACAAAAACGAAAAACTTCCTGAGTATGCTAAGTGAAACGCAGCCGCGATTTCAGCAACAGCCACAAAGCATCATGTGATTTGAGATTTTTTTTTTTTTAAAGAATGAAGAGAATAATAAAAGAACAACATTTTTAAAAAGCTGGTTTGATTTGATCTGATCTGATCTGATTGGACATTATCTCACCACCCAGTCAAATATATCCCTGTCTGCCTTTAGACAAGGGTTCTGCACCAAGAGCAAGCAAACAAACAAACAAACAAACAAACAAATCAAGCAATCAACTCATACAATACAATTTAATACAATACTTTTGCTACTTTCCACAATCTTGTCCTTTATTATTAATGAGGAAAAAAATAATGAATTTAGCAACTTCAACAAATGAATGTCAATAGATCCAAACGCTTGAGATATTTATTTATTTATTAACCTATTTTATCAGATTTATTTTAGTTCACCAGTTTATTTATTCACTTATTTTAAATGCTTATTATTTACTTTTGAGTCCATTTAACTTGTAAAGAACTACCTTAAAAAAGAATTAATGTGTTTACATGGTTTACTGGAGTGACTGTAAGATATTCATAATAAAACAAACAAAAATGGCCGAACTGTATTTATGTTAAAGATTATTTTTGTTTTTTTGAGGATGTGGATGTTTCATTTCTATTGTATTCACATCCCTAAACTGTTAATTTTAGCTTCTTTTTCTATTTGAGTAGACAATGCGCTTTGTGTGTGTGTATGTGCGTGTGTGTGTGTGTGTGTGCTGTGGCTTTGCGGACACCCCTGTGATTACTTTGCTGTAGCGAATATCCTCGTGGGGAACCGTACCACTTCCTGAATCGGATAATGGTCCCGAGCTTACATTGGGCCGCTTCCATGTTTGACTAGAAGTGCCTTACATCAACTGTTATGGCTGGAACATGAACTTCTCCAGCACATCTGCGCTCAGCCGTTCATCACACACGTTTTTGTTTTTTTTTCTCCCCGAGTTTGCAGATCCACGCCGGTGACTTCGGGAGATCCGTTCGCGATCCGTCATTCCAGTTTCCCCTGCCGCAGCCTCTCTCTCCGGGCCACGGGATGATAATCTCATCCACCACATTTTACTAGAATATTCTGTTACATATCAATTTCAGCCATTTAGTCATCATTCCAGTGGCTCCAAGAAAATAGAATTATTTGTGCTTTCAGCTATTATTGATTGGCTCCGAGTTGAAAAAGTACCGGCCATTATATAGTACTTATGCCATCTTGTGTTAAAATGCATTTTAGGTATATATAATGCATAAATATCCCTTAATGGCCATAAACAAATGGCTCGCTCGTGGTCAGTTCCTATATTATCTTACGCCACTCTGGAAAGACATTTTGATTTTGCTTTCCTCCTGTTTGAGCTCCCGACCTCACTAACACACAAGCGTAATGTTTGCTGAATGACTCATACGCCATTGATATTCACTCCTTGTGTACGAAAACTGCTGCTGGAAATATCCAAACAAAGTAATGATCGAAAAAAAGAAACACTATGAAATTTATAGATGTACCCATCTTCTTTCCTCATAAGCAAGGAGTACATTACTCTGTGATTCACAAACAAGCTTGGCTGTGACTTTGAAAGTGCCCGGAAAAAAAAAAAAAAAAAAATCAATACGGCCTGATCATAGCTTGTGCTTTAAGTTCTCTTCAACATTTGCCCAACCTTTAGCCCTGGGCCACCGCTGCATCTTGGATCAAGTTCCTTTTGCTCCTCTACATAAAGCCTGAAAACATAACCTCTCCTAAATATAAATCAGGCCCGAACCGATGATCAGACCCTCGACCAGTCACTTATGATCAGAAGAAATATGCTGCAGCGTCTCAGGTGGAGGCTCGGATGAATGGAGGAGTCGCTCCGGGGAGCGCACCGAGCTTCGGACCACAGCGAGGGGGAATGAAGTGCCTCGGGCTCCTGCTCGTCAACTGAGGGACCTCTTCGGACAGAGAGCCAAACACACACCAAGTCTGGTCCCCGGTCTTATAAATAATGCTAGTTGTTAATAATGAATTAATAATTACGCCACTGCTTTTATCTTAGTTGACCAGGCCAGGGTGTGTTGACGGGTTTCAGTACGGCTTGGTTGCTCCAGTTACTCAAAACTCGGCCTCCCTGGCCTTTAAAGCGCGGGTACATGGGTGGATCTCGGGTTCAGGACACGTTAACAGTTCACAGAAATGTCACCGCCGAGTCCGAGGCCGTTTCTCATGGATCCTCAAAGGAGATTTTAACCACATTCTTTAAAGAGCTCATTTCCTAAAGAGAAAGAGAGAGAGAGATCACCAAGCTTGAGTTATTGTGGATTCATAATTTGTTTCCGTTGGTTGTCCCCGTGCCCACAACTTCATTGCAGTTGCACAGTCAGACCCGGTCTGTCCGAGTCCAACGTGAATGAAAAAGCACTTCAGACATGGGTGGGAATATAATGCTAGGTTTTTTTTTTCTTCACACACGGCGGTAAGAATAGTAATTAGTGATGCCACTCGCACCAAGATTCGATGAACTGAAATCCATGTGGAGAGTCGGATTTGCAAGTAACATGACTAAAGTTCAACAGAAAGAGAAAGGACGTACTGTATGTGTCCTCTGGGTTTACTTACCTTAAATTACTTTTTACAAACTAGCATGTAGAAATAACCAGAAGAACTTACAACTAGAGAACTGAAATAAGATGTTAGAAGTCTTTTTTAACATAGATAAAAAAAATGGTAGACAGATAATAATTAATAATTAGCCGCATTTCAACAAAGTTTTAACTAGCATAATTGAGTTGACAAGTTTTGTTCAAGCTAGTTGATTAAATGTTTTGTATAAGCAAGTACTTGAACCTTCAGGCCTTTATTCTAACATGAGAAATAAAACTTTGATGTAGCATCATTAAAAAAAAAAAAAAAAAAAAAAGGATCTTCCGCATTTTCTGTTCTGCGTTTAGTTTATTGTTGTTTGAAAGGTTATTTTCACGTCTGTCATTCGTTCATACAGGCGGACTTTCACACATTATGTGTATTTAATATGTGTGTTGTGGCAACAAGCTGGATTCAGAATTTGCACAATTCTAAAGTTACCAAACCACCAAGAAACTGTATGAACCGTGTTTTTCGGAAAGTTGGAATTTTTGCAACTTCACGAAACGATATTTAGTTTGTAACTTTAGTGTGTGTAACTCAGGCTGGGGGGAAAAAAAAGTGTAGAACCGTATGCATGCTTTGCATTTTGCTCAGTGCAGACATAGGCTGAAAATACGGCAGGCAGTTTCTGACACGTCTCCCTCCGACCCGCGTCACTCACGACTTCACGACAGATCCGTTGCCCAATAAAACATACAGTTGTTGTTTTTCCCAGAATTTTAACGAGATTCCTGTTTTGTAGAGTCATCGCAGTTTAATTACTTTCTGTAAAAACTTTCAGTCCTTGTTTGTGGAGTGAAACACAATATGTGTGGGATAGAAGAATGTGCGCTTGTGTGTGTGTGTGTGTGTGTGTGTGTGTGTGTGTGTGCTGGCAGAAGAGAGGCGAAGCGTTCTGCTTGTATAAAGGTTAGTGCCGTGTTTAGTTGTTGACTGGGAGAGCTGGAATGCCACGGTCTTAATGAACCCTCCAGAGGGATCGGCTCAGACCGAGCAGGTTGAGTCCGTTCTGCCAGGAACGCTGAAATTAGTTATTTCACCGAATAACCTCTGATGAAAGCCTGCCTTCAACTGACTGCCTTGTCACCAGCTTCTCAAGGAAACAAACCAATTAGATGGAGCCGCTCCGAGGGCCCGCGTTCTTCTGCGGTGCGAGAGAGAGAGAGAGAGAGAGACAGACAGGAAGCGAAAAGATGAGCTCATTGTTGGAAAATATTTGGGGTCAGTTTTCATTTCCTCAGAATCTTTGCTTTTTTTTTTTTTAACGAGGACGGCTTTATTAATGTGTTTTAAAATACGAATACGAATTATTAGCACGCACGTCGAGGCTGTTTTATACCCGGCTTATAAATATATATATAGTCTTTGGTGTATTACTGTATCTCTACAAATACACTAATCTCCTCAGTGGTCATGCGTTTGATTTGGACCCTCGTCTTTGCTCCCGAACGGCCGGCTTTATGCATAATCCCGTAACTCACAGGTGCTCGAGACGCTCAATTAGATTGCATAAATTAGTTGCTCAATCGGCGTATGGCATCGCAATCAAGCGTATTTATTTCCTTTCCGCTCACCCCAGGGACGAGGCAGAATGAAGTAGTTGAAGTGTAAAAGCCCTGGAGTCAATCTGCGAAGGTCCTTGAAGCCTCAGCCTCCGAGCCCCTGATATTAATGACCCAAGGGCTGTTTACATATTAATGAATGTGTGTAGTTTTTAATATGTTAGGCAGTAAATCAGCCTCACTTTAGACATCCGTCGTGTCATGTGACGGATCTGCATCCCCCGCCCCCTCCCCTCACCGACGTCCAATGACGAAACAAGCACTTTAAAGGAAGAATGATCTCCATCCCGAGTCCTTCATTAAGGCCCAGGGTTACAGTATGCTTTAGCCTTGTCTTTTTTTATTTTATGGACAAACAATAATCACTCGTCCATCGTGAGCCTGGGGAAATATAGTCACCACCAACCACCGCCACCACCATCACCACCACCACCAGCAGCATGGCTTCCTCAGGACCAGCGCTGCTGCCACAATCACCCAGATTCGGCGTTGACGGCTAATATAATTAGAAAAATTCCCCTCGGCCTTAATGTGACTCCCTCTCAGCAGGGTGCACTTTAATTAAAACAAAGACGGGAAAACACACTCGGCCCCCGACAGGGGAAATAAAAAGAGGGTTGTGTGTGTGGATTTTAACCTGCCTGTGATGAAGGATAGTGTAATGCCGTTTTTTCAGTGTGCTTTCGGGGCTTTAAATGGTAAATTGGCCAGGAGGCGGAATGAGCACTGCAGGGATCATGCGGTATATATATTCTCATTACTCTGATTGAGAGATTATCCCTACCGTGGTGAAGGAGGAGACCAACGCCAGCACGGACAGCGCCCGCACCCGTGTCTGTGCTCTTCCCCTTTTTTTCCCTTTTGTCCACGCCGCCTTGAGGTCCTGCGCCCCCCCACCCACTCCCTCCTTTGCACCCCCGTGTAATGTTTTTGTCCCCCTCTGGCTTAAAAGCACAGCTCATTATAAAGGATATATTCACAGGACTGCGTCAGTCCGCTAAACACAAACAGACCAAATCGCCTTAATCCCCGAAGTGAAAGAGATCCTCCTGTTCATGTCCGTGTGTGTGTGTGTGTGTGTGTTTGGCTATGATAAAGTCCTGTGATTGAAAGAAGGATTGGAAAAAAAAAAAGGACATACTGTAGTGTAACGATAAGATCTGTATGTTTATCACCCCGTCTCATTCTCTTTGTCTCAGCATTTCGGCTAACGTAACGTAACGCAACGTAACGCAACCGTTCTAATTTCATACATCGCGTGTTTTATAAAGCACGAAATAATAAACGTTGCCGGGTGCTATAAATATGTAACTGCATGTAAAGCTGCGCCCTTTCCCCCCTCCCCCCCCCTGCCATTCAGTCACGCCATTTTTCCCTTGACCTAGTCATTTTACACCGCTGACTGGCTCCAATAATTGAAGGTACTCGTGGTGATTTCACGCAATCAGACCCTCACATTCTTCGTGATGAAGTGAATCAAAGACAGGAGACCCTATTCGGGGGAAGAAAAAAAAAGGACTATCTTGGAAATCGTCAATTATCTATACAATAGCTTATTAAAACCTTTTTCGCCCCTTTCTCCCATTTCCACATCATAGATTCATGACACTTTTTCAATCTATAGGCGCTATATCTGAAATGATCTGACTCAAGCCCTTATCTTTTTAATCTTTCATAATGAAACTGCAGAGACAGAGAGAGAGACAGAGAGAGAGAGAGAGAGAGGGGAAAAAAAGGAGACTCCTGACGGCTTGATTTCCATCCCGGTCTCTTTGTGAGGCGATAGTGTGAATGGAACGGACAGCCCACGCCGCCGCCGCCGCCGCAGCCGTGACGCTGATAATATTCCAGCGTGTGCCCTGAATCGAGATTGGGCGCTGTGATATCCGGGGAGAAGAATAAGCCGGCGTTACAGCCGAGATAGGACCAGGATCCATTAATTGCATTGTATTTGGGCCACAACAACATATGCGAGGCACGAGGGGAGGGTTTGTTAGAGGCTCGGCCTTATTATCCCCGCTAAGGTTATTTTTATATCTGCGCTTAGATCATATCTGCTCCTGAAGGTTTACAGGCTGCACAGGGATCATACAACCCTCATTTTTACTGCTGTTATTTCTTTTATGTAAGAAAGAAAAAGAAAAAACCCAAGAGGAAAATAATCAACATTTAAAGGATGTGAGAGCAGCATGATAAGTTAGTCATGTTACGATGACACAGCATGTTTTATTCCTCTTACACCACAGCATTTTTATCAATGTACAGTATAGATAACCTGAGAGTTTAAACCTAATTAATATTAACAGCATTATCAAAACAATTGACATCAAAGTCAAAGCAGTAGAGTTATAGCAAGCTTTAAATAGAGATACAGCGCTATGAGTTTACGCCTGAAAGGAGTTGCAGAACGATCGTGAAAGCAGCAGGAACAACAGAACTGATAAAAAAGCAAAATAAAAAAACACGGACTATCCCATGTAAAAACTTAAAGTTTCTTCAGTCCTGACACTAAAGACTTCTTCCATAATGGTAATATCAATATGTCTTCCCTTAGGGAAACTTCCTCTTATCATTGATTTGATTTTTTTGGTGTATGATGGTACGTGTATACAAATTTGTACCTTTCGATAAAAGAGGTTTGGTTCAGCGTGAATTGTGGTCTGAGCAAATACAGTCTTATAGCTTTAACTAGCACTAGGGAAGCTTTCCAGATTAATTGGGTCGCCTCGAATTGATGTTTTTAACTTGTTTTTTTAAGTGTTCTTATTGAGACTGTACATGTTTATAAAACTGTACAGTACTGTGCAAAAGTCTTACATGTTATCTTTAGTACACATTTTGTTATATGTGTTTATTATGTCTGTATTATTATGTACAAAACCATCCACTATTTCTAAACATAGCTTAAAAGTAAACAAACAAATAAATAATGTTACAGAAGAATATTTGCGACCCTAAAGAAAGCAACAGGACAGAACCGTTTGACAAAGTTAAACTCCGGCATGTTCTCCAGCACACTCAGTAAAACCTCCCAGTTGTTTTACTTATAAAGTACCGTGCAAAATAAACACTGTCAGTATTTATTGTGAAACTCTATTTATTGTGAAAAAATATAAAAATCAGTAGTGTTAGATACAGATGTGTGCAGTTTTTACTGAGTGTGCTGGAGAAAATGCAAAGTCTGGTGACTTTGTTGTATTTTCATGCAAAACCCATTATTTTTTATTATTATTATTTTTTAATATATACTCAGCAAAAAAAGAAACGCCCCTTTTTCAGGACTGTGTATTTCAACAATAATGTTGTAAAAATC
>JAQMYL010000019.1:20417398-20450241 GCA_030014365.1 Clarias pachynema
GAGGAAACAAAAGGCATCCCTTTTGGGTACAGTACATCTGCTCAAGCCCAATCAAGCTTTGAAAGCCACGGCAGAGAACAATAGCCTTCATCAGACGGGAACAAAGTCAGAGACGTAAGTGGTCCGAGTAAGTGTGCAATTTCTGCCCATATGACTGTCCTGACACAATTGCTCTAATTTTCCTCCTTTGAAATGACTGATAAAAGACTTAGGTAATTGCTATGGAGACAGCATTTCGTCCATCAAGAAGGAATGGAGTGTGTGTGTGTGTGTGTGTGTGTGAGAGAGAGAGAGTGAGAGAGAGACAGAGAGGGAGGGGCACCTGAAGTAATACTGCCTCAGGGCTGGAGGATGGAGTGTCAGTTTCCGCACAGACCCAAATTAATACTTGTCCCCTTCCTTTCTTCAGCCCTACTTTCCCCGCCAACTTATTACGTGATGCTAATTCGCGTCGATGTCGCACCGTATCCTAAACACCGCACGCAAGGACTAATTCTCCAGAGGTCACGGAGATGAGCGCTTCCGTGAAGCAGATTACGTGAAACGCCACGTGAGTTAAGCGGAGGTGCTCGGTGCTGGAAGGCGAACAGATCGCTCACTCTGACACCCCGACTTCGACCTGTGTCCGTCCGGCCCGTGACCTTGTTTCCCCTGAAATCAAACTCTATTTATCTGCCTGATCTCTGATTATCTGGCCATTGCACCACGCTGTCGAGGAGGGAAAGCAGACCGCCGTGAGGTAAAGGGGAAGAGGAAGAGGAAGAGGCGGGGGCTGTGACACACATGAGCAACTGACACACAGGCAAATTACTGCCCTGGCCTTTGATTATATCTGTTTATTGTAAGCAATACCGTCCTCGTCTCTAAAGTGTTGCTTAGATTTCCAAAGAGGTGTTTTTTTTTATTATTTACTTTTGAATCTGTTGTTGTTGTTTTTTTGTTTTGTTTTGTTTTGTCCTTAAATGCACCTACTTAAAATTTTTACCCCGTCAACATTTTACCCGTCATCTCCCTACTGAATCGGAATTTAATTTCCACTCGTTTCCGCAAAGGCTTTACTGGAAGTAAACATATCTCCATCACGCTCACGCCTCTGATTGCATCGTCCTTCCTATAAATCCTGCCGAGGGGAGGTCTCTCTCTCTCTCTCTCTCTCTCTCTCTCTCGTACACAGAGCCTCCAGATTTCCCCTGAATCAGCTGAACCGGGATCCCCGAGGTCCGGAAACCCGCAGCAGCACCCACCCCCTCCCCATCCCTGACACCCCGCCCCCCCCAGCCTAACTAACGACTTCTAACGTGCTGACTTTAAAGCACGGTGCAAGCCCAAAGCCAGTAAATAATACACAGTAATGAGCTAATCAATACTTATTATGGTTTCATTGGTTCACTAAAGCAGGAACAGAACCTGGTGAGCACAGAGCAGTGGTGGAGGAGAGCTAAACGAAACACACACACACACACACACACACACACACAAAATAGTGTGTCTGATTCAGATAGCATCAAGTTTTCCCCCAGGGATTTCTCTATTCAGGAATCGAGTTTACCATGGCTGATTGACACGGATCAGATCTCGTAAGATCTAATTAAGATCTTAATAAAGATCTAATGATTCCAGGCCCGTTTCGGGTCGTTCGTTTTGAATTTTACTAAACCGCATCGCTTGTTCGCAATTAGCATGTGTTTACTTTGAAGTGCATGCGAGGAAGATACGCGGGATTCCACACACGGAGTAAGGAACGAAAAAAACTGTGCAGTTTTATGGACATAATCAACAACTATAGTAGGTGGAGCGATGCTGCATGACATGAAGCCGAGTTACCGCTAGTTAGTTTCTGGTCTGGAAAGAGTGGCTCCTTCACTAGCCTTTCTTTCTTTATCTTTTTTCACAGGTACTAATGATATTTAAAAGAAAATCACAGCTTGTCGTAGTGTAAACTCCTCTGACCTGAGTTACAGATTCATTTCTACAGTAAATGTTACAAAGCACTGAAACTGGAGACTCCTTCCATAAAAATTAAACGAACACAGTTCTATCTATCGAATACGCCTGCTGTGAATGAACTGTTACAACAAAAACCATAATGCATAACCATAAAGAGCGCATTAATTATAAATAAACCTGTCGTACTGCAGCCGCGCTATTTATCAGCGCTAATGCTCTTTAAGAACAATATAAGTGTCTGTCCAGGATTAGAGGTTTGTGCGGCTCTTTATCGGTCGCTCTTCAATAAACCACGTTCCACTGTCCCAGGTTTAGACTGAACACATCCCTTCTCACACCATCTCACACAAACACCAGGTCAAACAAAGCCGAAATACCTGCTTTCAATCAGGCCGGAGATGTATTTAACAGGTAGCGGGTAATCGTAGCAGACAGGCGCGTATAATTATGAGATCTCAGACGTGTAATTACATTTGCACATTCTTCCAAAAGCTACTTCCGATAAATTAGTTTGTCCGGAAACCTGCACGTTAATTAAGAAATCCGGTGTCGGGTTGCCGCTGAGACAAAAGCGCGGATTCACGGCGATGTTTGCGGAGTAAAGCTCGAAGCCGCAGGAGAGGAAAGACGAGAAGATTACCCACGCAACCCGAACCTAGGATCAGCGGCGTGGAGCGGCGTTTTTATCATTCCCTCAGTGATAGAATCGGCAGGCAACAAAAGACAGGTCAGGCACAAATACAGGCCTGTCAGTCGGCCAATGAGCGGACTCACGGAGCGGCTCGTCACCGAGTCTGTCAGACTGAACAAGAGCACAGTGTCTCAGAGAACTTCTGCACCGCTAAGAGCAGCGACGCTGTCAGATGTGCTACTGCTGCTGCTGCCGGTGGAAGTGGTGGTGGTGGTGGTGATGTGGTTTATGGTTAATAACATGGACGTGAGCATGAGGCTGTTTTGTGGAAGTTTATTTGTGTAAATTTTTGTCACATGGGAAACTTTAATCAGTCGAGATGAGGGGAAATCAATTCAGTTACTTTTCGCGATTCTTCCGTATCGCCTACAAAAAACGATTTGAGCTGGTAAAATGTTGCAGTTCCTCTAGAATCCTGTAGGCGGTGCGCTTTGTTGGTATAAGTTTGTTTAGAATTGTAACAAAATCTAAAAAAAAATTATTAATATCGAATCAGGATGTTTATAAAATTGTGATATTTTGTAAATGCAGTACAAACCTACAGTGCTATGAAAAAGTATTTGCCCTCTTTCCGGAATTTGTAGTTTTTTGCATATTTGTCACACTTAATTGATTCAGATCATCAAACAAATCTGAACATTAATTAACACCAAGATAAACAGAGTAAACACAAAATAATTTTTTTTAAATCGATCATTTCATTTATTAGGGGAAAAAAGCTGTCCTTTACCCTTTGTGAAAAAGTAAACGCGCCCCCCCCCCCATGCTGAATCCTGAATAAACTTTGATTAACTAGATTTTTGTAACCAGAGTTACATTTCATTTGCTACACCGAGGCCTGATTACTGCCAGACCTGTTGAATCAAGAAATCATTTAAATAGGACCTGTCTGACGAGGTGAAGCTCAAAATAATATCAGGTGGCCCTTAGTGATCAACATACTTATTAATCGGTGATGCAAGTGAAATATATCGTAGATTTATACATACTGAGAAAATGTAAAGTGCTGATCCCTGACTCTCAACAATCAACAATTAATCTGTGTTTTTTAAAGAGATGTTTGGTGCATGAAGTGTGGATTGTTCTCAGGAAGTCGTTTGTTTTACAAAAAACAAATCCTTCGTTTGATATCAGTTCATGAGATTATTGCCTGTGCTAGTCAGATGCTGCAGATGTTTATTGTTCCGTAGCCGTCCCTGACAGGGTGGCAGGTAGAATCAGGGCGGTTTTGAACACACACACACATAGAAACACACAGACACACACACAGGTTTGAAAATAGCCGTAATCACTGTATACAGTGAAACGGCGCTGCCACGGGGACCGTACAGAGAGGAAGTGCAGCACAGATGTAAAATAGGCTCCAACAAGTAATTTTTATGTGCTGTATTTTAGCCTGTCATCACGTCGCAGGCAGCCGGAGAGTGGAAGCGCGGAAAGGTGTAGCGGCGAAGGACAGGCGTACACAGCCTATCATTCTCGCCGCCGAGCAGGAGAGGCTACAGGGAGGGCACCCAGCAGGAAGCTTTGATGTAGATTGACAGATTAATCATTTCCAGCGTCCTGTGTTCCTGCCGACCTTGACAGCACTGGAACCTTGTGGAGAAATAAATAAATAAATAAAAAAAAGTGGAAGAAAAGAAAACAGGAAATCAGGAACAGGAATTAAAAAAAAGCAAACGTAGAAATACGATGCATTCGTCTGGCCGGAAATCTCTACATTTTAGTGGCCTTTGGCTCGGATTTTTTAATTTCTAAGCTTTCCCACGCGGGTCGTCGATCGCTTTTAAGATTTATAAGATAAAAAAACATGAATACATTCTCTTACATTCTCATGTTTACATAATGCACCGAGTTTGTATATATAAAATTTTTTTTATAAAAAACCTTCTGAACCCCATCTGCACTTATTTAAGCAAATCTTTTAATTTAATTTCCCTCCAGCCCTCTGCTGTACGCGTTTTTATTTCGTAGCCCTGCTCCCGGTGACTTCATTCCCACCTCCTAAGTCACGGCAGGGCAACCTCTGACACCGTTAACCTTTGACAGGTATTCAATAGCTGCGGCGCGAGCTGTTCCTCCGGTGCTCGGGGTGAGAAAGATGTCACGTTCAGTTTGTTCTTAAGTAACCTCGCACTCTATCGGCACCAAACACGGCTCATCGACATGCGGACATGTTGCCAGAAAAAAAAAACCTCGTTCACGTAATTGATTACATTGCAGATGCAAATCCCAGCACAAACGACACAGACACATAAACGGTGTGTATGGATTTTTTATTATTTATTTATTTTTTTTCTTCCCTAACCCGAACCGCGGTTCTTCTTCCACTTCTTCAGATTGAGATTTCACACGACGTGGCATGTCGATGTCAGGAATTTTGAGCCGCCTCATCGATTCAGGGAAAGTCAAGTGCTATTGAACTGCACACGAGACCATGTAAGGCCAGGATAGTGATAGGAGCATGAAAAGAAAAAGAGACGGAGAGAGCTGTAATGTAATTTGGTTCTCTCACGTTGCGTCAAGACGTTTCCTACGTTCCATCAATACGAATTGCAGTGCAGAAAAAAAAAGAAAAAAAAAAGGAAAAGGTGGTGGTGGTGGGTGAAAGTGAAGATTTCACTCCATCTTCCGCTTGTGTTTATCCAAATAAAGAGTCTGTTAAAGCAGTCACACACACACACACACACACGCACACACAAACGCACGCAAAGCTTCAGAGCTGCCAGCACAAGCCATCTCCCACTACTTCCTCACTGTGATTCATAATCTATATTGATGCCTCTGAGACAGCAGGCTATTGATCTGGCCCTGTCTATAATCCCACACCATATCCTCTGCTTGTTAGACATCTGTGGGAATATAAACTGGGTTTTCCATGCAACTTAGAGAGAGCTTCTGCCTGTAATGCACCATGGGCACAAGTTAGACCTCCTGCACCCTGCCTTCAACTTTCAAGAAAGTCTTTTAACCACATAGGGTATCCCTAACACTCTTTATATGTCTATATGTGTGTGTGTTCCTGCGTGTCTCTCCACTGCTCTGCGTCGGCTGGAATTCCCACAGAATCAAAGTTTCTCTGTTAATAGTTTCAAAACTTAACTCAGAAAGGGAATATATCTCGAATATGATTTTTGTTTCCCCGTTCCCCAAAGCCGGCTTCGATGACGGTTCGACCAGCAGACGTTTACAATCTCATCAGTCCGAAGACAAATGACGAAACGGGTTAAACAAGGTCACTTAACTCAATCGCACGCTCTGTGGTCAGAGTAACACAGCCGTACACCAGCCGGCTTAATTAAATGTACAAATAATTAGTTGACCTTAGCTAATAAGCTCCCCCCCCTCCCCCCTCCCCCCTCCCGAATAGAGGTTGCGCCGTAAAGACAGCAACGGGAAAAAAAAACAAAAAAAAACGCTGACACAGTACAGCGCGTCGATGAAATATTCCTAACGACCCAGACGCATTCGGTATTTAAATATTTAACCATAATAAAAGAGTAGAGGATCGGCCCGGATTGGATAAATCACAATCTTTTTTCCATGAAGGTGGTCGTATGAATTTAATTATTAAGTCTTAAGATGAGATGGAATATATAAAGTTTCATGGCGTCGTATAAAGCGCGTTCCACCGGGACTTGTTTAAGCGGCCTAATCCCATTACCCAACAGCAATGATTTCTTGTCTTTAAAATTTTTCATTTAATTAGCCAAATAAACCGTTTACAGTTTGTTAGGCAAAATGGTCTGCTCCGGCTTCAAAATATATGTAAAATACAGTATGTAAGGGCTGTATTGTTTAAATTCCTCAAGTCAGAACCCATTCAGACAAATCAAACGATATTTCCCCCGTCTTCTGTTACAAGCCTCCAAGATTATAGGCTCTCGGGGAAAAATATATAAATACATATAAATATATATAAAAAATACTGTATCTATAAATGTACAGTCATGCTTAAAAATAAGTATAAAAATCATCTGTTTGTAGCGGGTCTCGATGTAACCTTAGACGACCAACAACATATAACTTTTATCCCCAAGCCATTATTTATTTACCAAAACAGAAAGAACAAAATAAGTGTGGCCAATACTAAGTACGTGGGGTGCAGGGGTAGCTTGGTGGTTAAAGTGTTGGACGTCCCCGGGTCGAGCCCCAACGCCGCCAGGGCTGCCACTGTTGTATCCTTGACCAAGGTTCTTCACCCCAAGTGGGGCATCAAGCTGGCAACCCCGACCCTGTAAGTAGATGTCACAGAAACGACAGATATATCTCTCCAGGTTGGTGAGTATCCATCCCCGATCCCTATCGTTTCCTAATACTAAATACCCACCATGATTATATAACTTGTAGACCTTAAGTACCTTCCTGTAAGACTTTATCAATCTCTCACATAGTTTTGGTCTATTCTTCTTTACAACACTGATTCAGTTCATTGAGGTTTTTTTGGGTGAAGGTGGTCTTACGGTCCCGCCACAGCATTTCAGTCAGGTTGAGTTCTGGACATTGACAAGCCCAAATCATCACCCCTTCAAGGGCTGATGATTAGCAAGACCTGGCTAAAACATACCCTCTTAAAATTATTTATTTAACAAAAAAAGCCAAAAAGAAAATAGCGTGTTCTCAATTTAAGAGGGTATGTTTTAGCCAGGTCTTGCTAATCATCACTTATTTTTTGCTTTCTGTTTTGTTATAATGTAAAATATTATGTAATGTAATAAGTTTTTCTTTCCTTGAAGCGTGTATACATATTTTTTGCCTGACTCTGTGTATAAATTGATAGATAGATAGGTACGGTATGAATGCTCTGTGTGGTTGCTAACTTTTCCCCTCTGCATGTTAGCACGTTCCTCCTGTCTCACCTCAGCCCTGTCCCCTGGAGAGAAAGTCAAGGACATCCTTCGTCCATTAAAAAAAAAAAAAAAAAAAAAAGTCCCCGAACGGCTTCCCAGTGAGAAGTTTATAAACTGAACTCCCAAACCGCGGCGCAGGTCCGAATGGCTAACCTTTAGCATGGCGAGGCTGCAAACTTCAGGAGGGAGGAAGGGCTTCCGACCCTTCGGATGATTTGAAGACTCAAATACCACTTTCATTTATTATTTATCCCGGCGGGCCGAGGGGAAGGGATGCGAGAGAGCGGAGAGTGTCATACCTGACTGGGTAATGTAAAGAAGTGGCCATCTCTGTGAGGCTCAACCCCAGGGACTCAAATCCCATTAAAGGCCCGGCAAAATTGCTTAATATCCAGGGCTGAAATAAGCTGTGGATCAAAATGTTCAGACGTGATGATGGGCGACAGGGCAGTTTAATATCTCTCTAACGTTTCATGTTTTTTTTTTTTTTTTTATCTTAACCAAGAAAAAGGTAGGTATGTTTTTCAGGTTGGGTTTTAGAATCATATATACAGTATATATATCTGTGTGTGTGTTCTGGATCACGTCTCATATGTATATGTTACGCGGCAGACCTATTAGTCTTATTAGATCGATATCTGAGCAATGACAGTAGATAAAGAAGCTCCAGATTCAGCCCATGGCCAAGCCCAAGTGCTATTAGATCTCTTTTGTTGTGTCCTTTGTCTTTCTCCGCCGTGTTAATGCTCTCAGGAAGGTAATGAACCTGCGTAATTGCAGAAGGGTGTAATGATGCATGTATGTATGAAGCATGGCCTTGTGCCTGTGCGTTGAATTTTTATCAATAAGAGAAATTGGATTAATATTTCAAAGTTAATGTTTGCGTTCGAGACGTTGGTGCAAAGCAAACATGAATTAAGTTTCACAGTCGCTTGTGCAAAAATACAATTTTCTTTTGGCATCGTAACTGATCTTTTTAATTATACCCTTAATAGCGTTATGGATTTTTGAAAGATAAATTAATATTGGCATTCTGGCAATTACAGGTCCTTATTATTTTTTATGAAAATAACAGTCAAGGCTCATCTACTTCCTTAAGTCCATAGGCAAGAAATAATTCTGTGTGTCTGCAATCAATAAAATTATCATCTCTATGTTTCTCTCACCTGCGTCAGGTGGTTCTTTTATACGAAACAACAAAATATTCAAGGTTTTTCGTATCAGTGATTTGATTTTTTGCATAGATTTCTTTGTGTGTGTGTGTGTGTGTGTTTTTCCCCTTTCTGTACAGAAATAACAGTTCAATTAAAGTGCATAGATCCAGATTCATGGCACTGATTGGGAAATATGCATTGATTTAGCTCTGAACTTGACTTGGCCTGACTGTGTGTGTGTGTGTGTGTGTGTGTCTGTCTATCTGTCTGTGTGTGTTTGTGGTTTTCTAGCAATGCTTCTGCTTTCAGCTTAAATCTCAGTACAATCACCGGAAAATGTTTTGCACCATTATAAATAAGTGGATGCAAATGCCATACTCTCAGAACACACACACACACACACACACACACACAAAAATCCATCTGGTTTATCTATAATGTTGAGAAGTGAGTTTTGCAGTCATGGAAGATTTTACGGGCTGTTTCCTCTATGCTTTTGGATCGTACAGAAATGCAAAAAGAAAAAGAAAAAATCCTTTATGGGAGAGAAAACGTATCCATCATGTCGTATTGGTGATGTTGTAAAATATCTGAAGAGTTTACAACAGTACAACAGACACAGTGATTGATTGTATGTGTGTATAAGTATATATATACTATATAGGGCTGTAGGACAAATGAAGGGCATCGACTTGTACTGTAAACTCCATCACGTTTGTCTGCCCCACGCAGCGCCTCAAGCGTCTTCAGAACGCTCGCGCCGCCCGTCCCTGGTGACACGCCCTCGCCGCGGTCGACCCGCTCAGATCCAGAGCCTCCCCGCTGCGCACAGGTCACCCCGCCCGAGTCGAGCCCGGGCACGTGGTTTGTTTTTCATTCGCGTGTGATGCGTATCCACAGGGTTCGGCCCTCCACATGTGTAACGTGATGTAAATCGCAGCGCCGGACGGACGTAGGCCGAGCCGACGGGAATGTGCCTGACAGATGTTCGCTGATGTTACTCGTTCATCTGGTCCCCGGCGAGAACTCTGTGCCACACAGGAGCATCTCGACTCGCACAGGTTCAGTCTGGGTTCAGGAGCCAAGACACATGATCACTGAGCTGCCTTGTGTGAAGGCTTTTTTCATCCATGGTATCTAACGGCAAAACTTCTAATCACAGATTTGCGAGTTAATATAATTTGTTGATATGTTGCTAATAATTGCTGATATGTTGCTATGAGTTTACTCTAAAGTGATGTTTATCTAAAGCAAAGGTCAGCGAAACTGAGGAAAGATTCTTGATATTTAAACTGGACAGCCTTCCGAAGCTCCGCCCACCCTGCAAATTCATAACAACTAGGCTACCTGAGCAGCACCGCTATAAAAAGTCATCCAGCACAAACACTCCCTGTTGCTGATTGGCTGGAATACTGGAATTTATTTTTCATTTTCATTAATGAACCCCCGACTTCCTCGTCTTTAATAAACACTGGTAAAAGTTTTAAAGCTTCAAATATTTTACTTATGTGATTTTGTAACAGATCAGAGAGTTGATCCGTGAAGATCCTGAGATAAATCTGTTGTTTTTTTTTTGCATTTGCATTTGCATTTGCACAAATTCTTATTTTTCCTGTTAAAAACCTTTGTAAAGGTCAGGGTTGCCTGATAACACTGACAAAATCCCCCTAGTGATGGACCTCCACCCATTCTAATAAAGAAAAAAAAAAAGGACAAATAATAACATCTGCACTAGAACTCATACTGTAGCTTAATTATTTACTGTATGGACTTTAAAAAAAAAAAGAAAAAAAAAAAAGAAAACTTACACTAATACCTATTTCTTTTTTTAATTCCCTGTTGTTCAACAGATGAAGTACTGACCTTTATTTAAAGAATGGACATCTTAAATGTTTTAAATTGATGGGTGTACTTTAAGTTTCATAAGTACATAATAAATGGTAATAAATCCCCTTGTTTTTAGAAAAATTATCCAATCCGTAACTCAAAGACCGTGATACGAGCTGAACCCTGACCTTAGTGATCCATTGCACTCCTGCTATGTAGCAAAACAAAACAACAACAACAATGAAAAACAACAGCCAGTGAACGTTAAAACTTTAAACGTTAAGTTTAAAGACAGTGAAGTTGGTTTATGATTTACTTTATAATGTTAATATGTTTTATGCAAGGGTTAAAGTAGGTCAGTAACAGTGCGGTACGAAAAGATTTGGCGGTACGCGGTACTGGAAAGAGGGAAGAGCATCTGCCTGCCAAAACCCACAGGAATGACCGAAAGCAGTCATGGGAGCGCCTTCAACAACATTACGCCATCTTAAACAACAGTTTGTCTTAGGAATCACTCCTAAGGCATTCTGAATAACTGTCCGTGTCGTGTTGCTATCTTTTATTACTGCTAGTTAACGTTAGCGCAAGCTTCTGTCATCACAATGATGGTTCTAAACATCTAGATTCCTATAAGGCTGAATCCCAACTTCCTCACCTGATTAAGGGCACTACTTGGTGTGTGTAACAAGGGATTGTACACCCTACATGGCACACTAGCTTTCCATTTTACTCTATTTGGGATTTAACCCTGGAACAGTTAGCCAGCTGAGGCGATTCTAAAGTGGAATAAGGGAAAATTAAATCCATGCTTTATTCTACTCAACTTTTGGCTACAGAGTAGCAGTAAGAATTTAAAACTATTCTCACCCCTGGTTTTATGATGGATCACTTAGCTGGAAACGTAGCTAGCATTAGCATTACTAACTAAACTGGTCCTTCTTACAAAATGTATGTCTGTACATAAAAACGTATATACAGTACATCTTTATTGTTTGTAAAGCACTTTGAGTCCACAGATGACTTGATCCTGAGATCAGACTCGAGTGTGTCTTTGCTCGTATTCCAACACTTTGCCAAAGGTTGTATTTCAAACGCGATCTCATGAGAAACATACATTTAGAAAGAACTATTATTGGCTGTGTGGTTTTTTTGGGGGGGGTTTCATACAAATGGAGAGCTTAAAAATATAACTCCCCTATTAAATGCTAGCAGAACATCTTTATATCTTTACATCAAACACCTGGAATTAGGTGAATTGGTACAAACGTAATGAGACTATTTCATTTTTGTCTCTTTCGTTAGCAGTTTAAAGTTCATGGTAGGTCACAGTTTGATCTATTGATATGCAGGGTATTTTCAATTTTTTATATTTTTTTAATGAACCAAAATGAGGATGTAATTTTGTCTCTCTCGTTAGTGGTGGATAAACTAGTTCAACGCTGTCAATTAATTTTAACGAATCGCCTATAACAGGGTCATGGAGAGGATACTTACAGCGTAGCACACATTGGCTAAACGTCCGCTACGATAGAACGGTTAGCGCTCCAGCACACTCATTTGTCATTTCTCTAGTTTTAAAACGCAATCCGTTAAGCTAAATGTAGATTTAGCAGGCGATCCAGACCTCATGGACAGTTAAGGGGATTCCCTTTTGAGGCTCAGTCAGCTAGTCTATACATAATTCTACAGTATAACTATGACTTTAGACTTCAGCCTCTGTCCAAAACCACAGACTGAAATAAAAAAAAAAAAAAAAAAGAATTTAAAAATGTGCAAGGGAAAGAAAAAAAAAAAAAAAGAACGGGCTGAATATAAACCGCCGCTCTGTGTGGTTTGTTATTTCATTCCTAGCAAGAATTCAGATGGAGGAGGTAGTGGTTTTTGGAAGTACATGAAATTTAATTGCTTTTCTATTTTTCATGTCTGGTTTGCAGGATCGGTGTGCTGTGCTGACACAGATGGATGAGAGCTTTGCAAAACATTTAAAAAAAAAAAAAAAAAAAAAAACAAGAAATAATAAAGTGAGGTTTTCTTTGAAATTTTGAAAGGCGTCGAAAAATAAAAAGGAGCTGTTTAACGGTATGTCTCGTTCGGTTAAATGCAGACGTCAAATGAGTGCTTTTTGCACTTACATACTTCCTTCTGCTCATGGAAGATGATGCGTTTTTATTTAACGCGAGAGAAGAAGGAAAGGAGAAAAAAAAAACTAGCATACTGTAAAAAAAGAAAAAGAAAGAAACATTATGTTTTACATTGCTTTTTTAGCAGACAATATAATAACCTGGAATGGAACCCGGGGTAATTGCAGCGTCTTAAGTCCGAGAGCAATATGGAGGCTTTGATCAGTCGCAGGGGATCATTTTGTGCCTTTTTTTTTTTTTTTTTTGCCTTTGTGTCATGGCCACACAGCGTAAAAAGAACCGGGCCTTTATGTCTCCAGCTTTAACGTTCAGTCATTTTTAACATAAAAGCCGCAGTTATGCTGCAACTGCACCCAGAAGAAATGAAAACAGCATCGCGACGACCGTACACAATAAGCCGAGGCTTTAGTCATTTGGTCTCGACTCGTATTTCAGGTATAATGAATGCTCCCTTGTTAGCCGACAGGACGCATATGGGCTAAATCTGGATATGCAGGAGCCCGGGAATAATATAAAACTACAAGATCTATACATTATGATATATTATTAGTCTGCATACATCATGCTAGACTACTTTTTTCTTTTCTTTTTTCCTTTTCCTTTTTTTTTCTTCTTCTTCTTCTTCTCAGTGTCACCGAGGGAGTTGTTCCTTCAGGTCTCATTTGCCTGAGATCCATAATTCATAAGTATCAGCACTCGAGGAGCTTTTTTTTAATGAAGCCCCTTTGGCCTCGAGGTCAGGTGCGTATCTGGGGTTCAGGATAACATACGAAGGAAAGAAGAAGAAGAAGAAGACGGTGGAGGAGACTGCCATTTAAGTCACATGCCTCTAATTGACCCGTGCACTCGTATCTGTTTTGTCATTTAAATAACTCGCGGTAGTAAGCTTTCAATTAAGCACGGGACGGCCGCGGTGGTGTCTCCTCGCCAGATTAATGAGCTGAGATATTGGAATGTCCCCGAATGACAAAGCTGCACCACACCTTAAGCTCTGTTCGCTATTGATTCTTGTCCTTCTTATTCATTGGGGTCATACATCTGGCAAATCCAAACCGCTCTTTTCTATCAGGTAGAGAAAGAAAAACAGATTTTGATAAAAATCGCTATTGATAAAACTATTTGGACTTTTAAAACATTCCACTCGCCTGATGTCTTGCTTTTATTTCTTCCTCAAGAACGTAACGTAATTTTACCCTCTCACTCTCCTCTAATGTATATAGCTAATGTATATACACGTATATATATATATATATATATATAAATGGACGACCCATGTTGGATTCCTATAGGGCGTCCCGTGGGTAATGTTATAGCGTAATGTACAAGGTAAATACAGTCTATCTCCCTGCGAAGGCTTAGGTTTCATGTATAAGGTGATAATGTATTTAGGGACCGATCGTAATGAACAACATAAAGGGGAAAACGATTACCGAGACGGCAAATAGCACACCATGCTCTTTGTATACTTACCTGTAATTTCCGAACGACTAATAATATGAGTTAGAGCCCGACTTACTGTAGCGTCAGCGGCGTCTTCAGAGACTCGCGGTACAGTAGGAGCGGCCAAGCTGGGAAACTTCACAAGAGCCTCAGAAGATCACAGATTTCATGGCAAAATTAGACAGCAGTTCAAGTTTTATCGACTTGACTTTAGTTTTTCATTGACTTTATGGCGTGAAGGGCAGTAAAATCATGCCATGTCGACAGAGAAAGGAGCAAAAGGAAAAGAAAAGGCAAAACAGCAGGATCAAAAGGCAACAAGCTCACGGTGACCTCCAAGAGCTGGTTTTATCCTCTGCAACTCTAAACAGGCTAAGTGCTGAATTAAAACCTAAAGCTACGGCTGGGAATATTTTTTTTTCCCTTCATGCCGGGACACACAGTCAGAGGCAGAGTGATGCTGTATAGATGCTATAGCAATTTTTTGTAGTTATACGGTATTAGCACGCCTGCCTTCACATGCATACAGAATGAACTTGAGTAACATCCAGTTCTCATTCAATAGGGTTTAATATGATGTTGGCCCCGCCCCCTTTGCAGCTATAACAGCTTCACCTCTTCTGTGAAGGCTTTCCACGAGGTTTAGGAGTGTGTTCATGGGAATTTTTTGACACTGATGTTGGACGAGAAGGCGTGGCTCGTAGTCTCCGCTCTAATTCATCCCGAAGGTCGAGGTGCAGGACAGTCAAGTTCTTCCACACCGAACTCACTCATCCGAATGTGTTTATGAACCTCGCTTTGTGCACTGGTGCGCCGTCATGTTGGAACTGGTGTGGGGTTGTTTTTCAGGAGTTGGACTCAAATTCATTATCCCACTGTTGTGGGAACGGTTTGGGGACGGCCCCTTCTTGTTCCAACATGACTGCGCACTCAAGTTCATATGCATGTGAAGACAGGTGAGCGAATACTTTTGGCAATATAGTATATGTATATAACAATGTTTGAGTTTATTGAAACAAATGCCATGTAGATTTTCATATTTCTCACTAATATACTGTGGCCGTGAAGTGCAAAACAAATTAACAAAACTGAAAACAAAATAACAAAACCCAAAACAAAATAACAATTCAAAACCAAATTTACAAAACGGAAAACAAAATAACTAATATCTGACTGGCCGAGAAGTGCAATACAAATTAACAAAACGGAAAACAAATTAACAAATTCAAAACCAAATTAACAAATCCGAAAAAAAAAAAAATCAAAACCCAAAACAAAATAAAACTCAAAACAAATTTTTTTGGGGGGGGGGAGTTTTGTTGTTTTGTTTTTGTTTTTGTTATTTTGTTTTCAGTTTTGTTAATTTGTTTTGCACTTCAGGGCCACCGTACTAATATATACATCGATCAGCCATAACACTAACAGAAATGCAAAGAAAAACATTGATTATTAATTATATACCAGTACAATATACCCTGACACTGGAGACTCCTTCCATACATGTTGCATAAACTTCTCCTTACAGAACACTCAGCAATTACACAGGATCGAAATGGTTTCATCTGAAATGAGAATTCATCCTACTAGACGTTACAACTAATAATTAGTTTTTAGAATCATAATAATATTATCAATAATATTTAAACGGTTAAATTAATTAATCGTTGTAATCAGTTCCAAATGTAACAAGGTGTGTATATGAAATTACAAATAGGATTGAGGTGAATAAAACCCGAACATAAGACTAAAGAGTTAGTCAGTACACCGAGCTACACCGATTTTGAGTAAAAGTTTGCCTGCTGTCATTGTGCATGACATACTGTATCTGCTCGTTTAAATAAACATAGACATGGGATTTTATGGATCCGTTTTCATAAAAAGTAAATAACGTATTACAAACTATGTGTTCGGTATATTTTATTATAGATGTCGACAGTTATGTTGGCTTTATTTTATTCCTAATGCTAACATTAATATTTATATGTAAAAAAAAAAAAAAAAAGAGTCATATTTATTTAATGTTCGAATGATTTAGTGGCGTTTCTTTACACGGCTTCAGATAAACATAAATCTTTAGAGGGCTTTGGGCTTTGGCTTCTAAACCCAAAATATTCAGGAGAGAAATTAAATTTTAAGGAGTCCAAATATAACCTTTTTGATAAAGTAACCAGGAGAGGTCATGTAGCCAGGCTGATTTAAACTGGAGCTGTGGGTACAAGAAACTTGCTAGCATTTATCTGAGAGGTCAGATTTTACTGTACGTTTGCACAGTTGTCGATGACTCTTGACTAATGTTAGCTAACTTTGGCTAGCTGAATGGCTAAACTATGTTGTGCATTTTAGTTACAGTAGCAAAGCACGGGGTAAGTTTAAAATAGAAAAAAGGAAATACTTTAAAATTTATGAAAAATGCCTTCTTAAATAAATGTGAAATTTGTCTGTTCTGATCTGTTTGTGTATCAGACTGCGTTTAATAACGAGAGCTCTTGTGAAACTTTCCCAAACATATCGCTGTTTTTCTTAATTACCTTTGCAATTAAGAAAATATACTTTAAATACACACACTTCAGGATACCATGTAAGACCAAATAAAGATTCTCAGATTCTCACCATGGTTGTAAAGAGTGATGGTTTTATAAGCAGTAATAAACAAATGAGACAGTGTATAACTACAGTATATACGGTTAAAACGTTTTCAGACGACTGAAGCGCAAACAGACCTTTTAAGAGTAAGAGAATGACCCTGAAGGTAATTTCCCCAACAAAGGAAAATAAGCCATGAGAAGCTAATCTACTTTGTAATCCCGTCCAGTCCTTAAACAAAATCCTTCCATCGTATGACACCCGGCGCTTTAAAATTTTTTATTTATATATATATATATATTTTTCCAGCTTTCTAATAGGATTTTGAAGAAAATGGTTCTCTGAATCGCCCTCTCCGTCTTGCTCAGCAATACCAGAGCATTTCTGCTGGGAAGTGGCTAATTGCTTTAAATGACTGATGATGTACGGGAGGAACCTGGAGCCAGGTAGCGTGATGGAAAATAGATAGCACCCGAGGTCCTGCCGCTGTAGAGAGCCGGTGAAACATGAGGGCTGCTGGTCAATTTCTCCTTCAGTGACACTCTGCGAACGGATGGCACAGATGAATTACTCCTGTCAAACAGCAGAGAGTCTGGACCCCGGTGCCTCGGCCCTGATTAAAAATGAATAGAATTATTTACAGCGATTTTAGTTGGCTTCTCTGTCAGGGTCTGGGTTTTTTTTTTTTTTAATCTGATCTAAAGTAATTCAGAAAGTTAGCTCTTTGTGTTCAGGTTTGTTTAATCTGTAGGTTGTTATTAGAAAGGCATGTAGATTAGAATTAGATTTCAAAGACACTCCTGTAGAGTATAAATTAAACTAAAACTAAAACTAAATAGAGTGTAGGTTCAGGTCGTACGTTTCCCAGACTGAAATGCTTTAATTTTGGTTTAAAAGCCCACGTTTCCTTCCACACAGCACTACAGTAGGTGGACCGGTTGGTCTAAAGTGCCCCTAGGTGGTGAACGAGTGTGTGAATGAGGACGTGAGGTGCCCCGTGATGGACCGGCTTCATGTTTGGACCGTCGAGACACTAATCAGATGCTTACTGAAGATGAACCAATGTTCAGGTGGATTAAAATGAAGGTTAGCTTTAATATACTGTACGTACTATAAATAAGCATAGACATTTTAAATAACCTTCACCAAGGGTGCCGATAATTCTGGACATTGACACTTGTAGAAAACGTACTTTAGTTGAGATATATACTGTATTTAAAGAAGTGAAGTATACAGTAAATTATATGTATTTATTTAGAAACATCTGTGTCTATTAATCTTATTTAGTCATAACGTCTAGGATGGTGTTTTTGATAGACTTGCATTAGGTGACTGTAATAATAATAATAATAAGGGATAGTAAACATTCCAGGGCCTTTTTTGTTGATGTGTGTGAGAGTGTTCAGATGGAGGAATGCGTCCTGACAGTGATCGTGCATGCACGGTATTCATCTTGTATAATTTAATTCATGCTTTTTGACAAGACTAAGAAGCTAAAATGCCAAGCGTCATTATTTGGAATTCATGCCTCCGTACTTTAACAAACACTTTTCCAAAAATGTGGCATTTTTCTCTCAAGTGAACCCAAAAAAAAAAACAATAAACTTTCTTCAGCAACATGGCCGCCAGTTATTCTGTCTGTTACTCGTTCATCTCTGCCACTTCGGGGCGAAGTTAATACAGCACTTTTTCAGGAAACAAAACAAAACCAAAAAAAAAAAAAGAGCTGGGCTCATTTTTTTTTTTTTTCAATCTGAGACAGAGGAGAACTGCATTATAATGCTTTGTTCTTTTCAAAGCTTCACATCCAGTCGAGCCCATAAGGCTCTCTCAGAAATCAGCCTTAAGTATTGGATAATCTCTCTCTCTCTCTCTCTCTCTCTCTCTCTCTCTCTCTCTGGATGTGCAGTCGGGTCTTTAACGACACGAAAATGAAACAAACTGTTTATTCGCATAAATTCAGGGAGAGAGAAATCAGCGGAAGATAATTCGAGTAAACTTGCAGGTGTGGAGTTTTTGCAAAATTATTGCTGAACCATGAAAAATCCATCAGGAAGTCGCATTAAAGCAGCCGCTATTCATTATGCGGATCGCTCTGCTGTTTTATTACATTGGAGTTTTGGGAAATATGTTCCGAATTGAGAAGTACAGCGCCGTTCGAGTCTAGCTCTAGAGTGTTTGGTTCTGTTTTGAAGGAAATTAAGTACGGAGCTAGGATTTAGACGCACAGCTTAAAGTATTATTTTCTATTAAAATCTCAAAGGGGCTTGCTTGGCTTTTTGAAGAAAAAGAAAAAAAAAACAGAAGAGAAATCGAAAAGAGAAGCTAAAAGAACATCTCAAAGGAGGATTTTTGGCTTTTCGGAAAACACGTCTAAATATATTGCAATATAGACAAAAGCCATGTGCTTGCCATATCTTAGAAAGTGCTTACCTGTGAAAAAAAAAAAAAACGAAACAAAACACAGTGGCTGCAGAGGGAACAGCGAGTTCACAGACAGACAGAGACAATTCATGCTGCCAGCAGACGTCTTGGCTTCGGCGCAACATGCTTTCTGATGTCATGTCTGCTTTCTGACAAATTTTTTTATTATGTAATTCTGATTGTATCAGCGCCAGAGATGTGGACGTTCGCTCGGTCCACCTGTAGCCGCCAGCACGTTCCCATGTGACACGGATGTCTTGAGTCGTATAAGTCTCCGAAAAAAAAAAAAAAAAAAAAAGAAAGATCCCAGGCGTTGTTCATTAAAAAATAAACCAACCCAGCTGTGTCCGTCTTTACTAGACAGACTGAGGTATTCGATACGGATTCGAGCACCAGAGTAATGGAGAGTCCACTGTTACTAATACTAATACCAATACTACACCCACTTTCCATATGTGCTGAACGATATACCTTACACACAAACACACACAGTGAATAGGTGCTTTTTGTAATGAATTATTGTGACTATAGATTACACCGGGATTTATATGACGGCTTCTCCATATGTAAATGTAAACAGTAGTGGACTACAAACAAACAAACAAAAAAACCTCTACCACCTTCTTAATTCTGCTCCTGTATTTCTTTCACTTGCCGTCTCCCTACAATGGCGCTTTACAAAATATTCAGCGTCAGGGACATTCATGAGATATTCAAGAGGGAGACGTAATCCTGCTTACTTTTAGGAAGCTAGAAAAAACGTGTAAACTTTATCATACCTAAGCACCAATCATGGCACCGGCGTGCCGAGAAAACGTTCTACCTTAATGGTGTCCAAGCACTAGTGAAACACTGGGATATATAAGTGTAGAACATCAGAATGAGGACGAAATGTGATTTAAGTGACTCTGGTTGTTGACGCCAGACGAGCCGGTTTGAGTATTTCTTCACATGGACTCACCAAAGTTGGAAGACAAAAGATTGGGAAAAAACATCGGCTGTTCTGATGAGTGCCGATTTCTGAAAGCACGAATCTATCCTGCCTCGTATCAAGAGTTCAGGCTCCTGGTGATGGTGGTGGTGTGATGGTGTGGGGACCCCATTCTCTTGGCACCCTTTGGGCCTCTTGATACCCAATGAGCATGGTTTAAATGCCACAGCCTACCTGAGTGGTGCTGCTGTCCAAGTCTAAAAGAGTTTGAAGAAGAGTACAGTATGTCACGTGTCAAATCTACGTCTGGCGTTTAACACAGGAGATCTGTGACATGCCATATACAGTACTGTCTCGTGACCTAAATCAGACAGTGTTTATGGACAATATGCCAAAATGCACACACCCCCTCCACTTAAAAAAAAAATAAAAAAATACCCGTGGGCGTACAGACAAGGCCCGAGTGAAGTGCTCCGTGTAATTTGAAAGTAGTTTCTTAGTATTCTTAGAATCAGTACCATTGTCAGAAAAGAAAAAGTGGCATTGTTCCCCCTCTGTATTCTCCGAGTCACTTATATATAAATGTAGGAATTATGAAGAAACCCGAAGGCCAAGACTTTGTCTCACCGTCGAATGTAAACATACTGCGGGCACGTGAGAAACCTACTGAATACCACGGGTCCTTGTTGAAACAGTGCCCTCGTTCGAATGCATTTGTGTCACGTATAAGAGACACCGGGGATTACAAGAAAGCTGTTTTTATGTTTGTGATTTCAACAAGGAAAAAAAAAATGGAGATCAGGTCACGGTTACGGTTCAGACGCGCAGTGCACGACCATCTCCAGCGTGATGTGTTCTGGTCCTGTTCTTTTTAAAGCATTTCACCATCCGAGTTCAAGTTGGGATTTCGAAGTTTTTAAGAACGGAGGAAGTTACCCGTGTGGAAATTACCCATCACCTATAGATGTAATTATAAGATGTTGCTCAATGTTTGGTAATATTAATATTTCATAATAAATCAGTATGTGTGTGTGTTTCGTGTGAAAGAATTGTCTCTTTTTTTCTTTTGCATCCTTCTTCCTCTTACATACACAGTGCACACTGCTCAACCCTTCACACGGCTCCACAAAGTAAAGATGCAAAAAAAAAAAAACTAGCTCATAAATTCTCCCCCGGTGACAGATCAGGCTTACGATAAGTGGGCTTTTTTTTTTTTTTTTTTTGGTCTAATCTAATCCTTCTGGGCTAATCTGGACCCCAGAATGTTTCGATTGAGAACACAGCGTGGTACCGTCAGTCAGGCTGTGGCGGTTCCCCAACACCGTGAAGCACCGTGACATTCCACTAGACGTCTCAGCACGACCTTCCAGCACCGAGATTTCCTCTGGCCTTAGAAGCCCGCTGTGTGTTCTGAGGGGATAACTGTGCGACCTCACATCCATCCCGCGCGGCCGAGCCTTCGGGGATTTGACCTCAAGGGGTCAGGACTGTCCTCAACACACGCTGGCGGAAAGAATCATGATTTTTCTTTATCAATAACTAGGATTTTTTTCTTTCTTGGTAAGATAATTAAGTATATATATATATATATATATATATACAAACACATAGACCTATATATATATATATATATATATATATATACCACACACTATCAAATTATTGAGGGAGAATTGAGGAGAATCAAAAGGAAAAGAAATCAGACTCCTCATTTTTCACAGTTAGGATTGTCACAGGCTGGAATTGACTTCGCACCATTTCTTGGATGGAAAGGAGATCTGTGAGTGCTCTGTCAGACGTTTATTAATCCAGCCATATCTGTGTGTATGTGTGTGTGCGTATGTGTGTGTGTGTGTGTGTGGATTCAAACAGTGGGATGTTTGTTGCCATGGTGCTTGGTTGCAGAACTTAATTCCAGATCACTTGCAGCTCTGATTGCTGTGACAGTTTTGTGGGTCGTAGCTTCTGTATTTGTGTGTGTGTGTGTGTGTGTGTGTGTGTGTGTGTGTGTGTGTGTTGGGGGGGGAGGTTTAAACATAAAACACAATATGGCTCATGCAGTCTTTCACACTCATTTCTGAACGATTTCTTGCATCCCTAAATACATGTGAACCTACAGAGCCTAAGGAAGATCAAAGGCAGATTTGCTCACATGGTCTTTAAACGTAAGGATTTTACAATAAATATGTAATTTGGTGCATTTGTTTTTTATACCTACTGTAAAGGCGTTTCATGACAGTCTGGAACTATGAGTGCAACTATATTTTTAACCACTAGTAATATTGGCGGAAGTATTACTCAGTATCTAAAAAAAATAAAAATAAATAAATAAATAAATCATGATCATCATAGTTAAGTTGATTTCTTATTTCTCAGTTTTGCACTAATAGCAATTACAACATCTCTTCTTCTTGAACTTGGGTTTTCCTCACGTTTACCTTATTGTGCATTAAATTTCGAGCGTAGTCTCTTTGTGTTGTGAACTCAGAGCACGTCGACTACAAACTATTTATTAAATAATTAAAGCTTACTCTTGGATCCTGGCTTCTGATTGGTCCGGAGGTGTCGATGTGCTGATCAGTTCTAACAACAGCTCTGACTTTAGTTCAAGCTGTAGCTCTTCTGTCATTTATACTCTACATAATACTGTACATAATCTAATAATCAAGCTAATAATAATAATAATACTTAATAAGACCAGAAACGAAAACATTCATAAGAAAGATTTTAAAAAGTACAACACACTCATTAATAAATAAATAATTGTGATGTCTGGTCTAACATAAGAGGAACACGTTTTATTATTTAATTTATTTCTACTCGTCATCGCTCGAGGTCCCTTTAAAATTCACGTGGGAGCACTGGAGCACTGTTTTTGTTTTTTTCATCAGGTCACGTTTGCACGCCGCGTCGTCCTTTTAGCGTAATATTTTCGCTAAGCTCTTTTAACGTCTTTCGCCGGCCGCGCTGACGCACGGAACGTGTACGCGATAAGCGCCGGGACATGCTGCTTGTACGTTTGGACAAGGCTCAGGTCCTGCATTCCAGCAGCAGGGAAACACAAACAGTCCTCAACCAGTGCGATAAATCAGCCCAATTCTGTATATTTCTCTTTGTTTTAATAATCTTAACAAAAACCAGGCTCCTCTCCTCTCTCTCTCTCTCTCTCTCTCCCATTTTTTTATTATTTTTTTTTAAGCAGCATAATGGCTGTCTGGCGTGTGGGACGTCTCCTTCCTTCCTTCTTCTTGTTCTTCTTGTTCTTCTTCTAAACCCCCCTTCCCCTTCTCCAGACTTTCCTCCTCCTCCTCCTCCTCTTTTTTTTTGCCGTTATTAATTTTCTCCTGTGTTACATTCAGCTGCTTTAAGCTGTTTTGCTTGCCTGGAAGATCCCTCCTGCTAGTTTCTGCGGCGCTGGTGAGCTGAGCGTGGCTGCCATCCATTTTTTACCCCCCGTACTCACCCCCCCACCACCCCACCCCAAACCCTCCGCTCTCATTTTCTGGGTGCTTCATTTTGAAGCTCACCCCAGGCGTGCCGCTGCGGCCCGGAGCACTGTCACTGGTGCTGCTTTATGACCAGCCATTTTCATTAGATCCCCGCCATGCTGGCAGGACTGTTTTATTCACCACCACCACCACCACCAACGGTCTTTTCTTCTTCTCCTTCTTCTTCTTCTTCTCCTCCTCCAACACACACTCATTTACATTTTATTTAATGAGGATCCTGATCACCAGCGCACATTCATCACTCCTGCCTGCATATAGGACAGGCTGCCTAGTGCCTATGGAGCCTCTTAGTACTACTACTACTACTACCACCACTACTACTAATACACACCTACACACTCTCTCTCTCTCTGTCTTTTCTGTCTATTTATAGCCTTTCGCCCGTATGATGAACAACCAGACGTGTCAGAGTTTTTTTTTTTTCCCTCTTCCCCCATATCATTCCCGGTGTATTATCATTATTTACTCCTTTAGCAGGTTTATTTGACTACTTGACCACACACCACGTGGACCCCTCTCCAATCTCCCCTCTCCCCTCTCCGGCGTCCTGCGTTCAAACACGCGCTTATCAGACCTGCTACCAGGAGCGAGTTCACCTTTCAGACCAAAGCGTTGTATCTTATAACTACACTGACATCGACTCCTCCTTTTCCATGAGAAACGCAGGTTTTCTTTGGATAGCCATCCTTTTCTTTTTCTTTTTTTCTCTCTCCCCCTTTTTTTTTTTTTTTTTTTTTCAATTTTCCTTGGCCAACTCGTACCTGTTTTTCCAAGCCGCATATTTATGTTATTGCAGGCTGTCTGCTTTGCATTGCACAGTGTATTTTAGATTATAATGACAGACCACAAAAATTTCTAACTCCACACGGCGGCGATGCAAAAAAAAAAAAAAAGAGAGAAACCCTCACAAATGAACTAACGATCCCTAATTAGGTAATAGATACTTGTTTTTCATGCTGCTCCCCTTGATTGACGTGCATGAATATGTATTTCCAGCCAAGACCCAATTACCTTTGTAAATATAATCATGTTGGTCGGTAATTAGCGTTGGCTTTTCAGCTAACCCCTAACTGTTCTAAATTAGCGTAATAAGAGGTTACTGACTATCAGGAGTCCGTCAGGGTTTTTTTTTCTGTTTTTTTTTTTTTTTTTTTGGACTGTATATATTGTTTTATCAGTGACCTGTATCCTGTTTACCTGATATAAGTAATGTCTTAGCAACGGCGCTCCCTAAAAGCTGGGGGCGGAGGGCGGAGGGGAGCAGGGATGTTTGGAGGAACGCATCCAAACTTATTCCACATGTTATCGTCTGTATTGCAGGCTCACGGCGCCATGGTTACCTTGGAAGTTTAACTTTAAACAGCTGGCGTACTTGGATTGTGAAATTGCATTGCCCTGCCTAAATTCACTTAAGATCAAAGCCTTCAGCTTAACACAGCAGCTCTCCTTTTCTGGCCTCGAGCCAAACGATAATTTGAACATTTTGTCTACTTTAAGGGGGGAACACTCCCGGTTAGTGGTGCATTCCCAAAATCGACAAACGGCAGCGTTTATGAGTCCGTTCTAATAAAGTCATCCGTGTTGCTACTTTCCAAAAAAAAAAAAAAAAAAAACACATACGACAGACAGGACACTCGCTGTTAAATCCGAAACCCGAATCAAGGACATCTTTTCGAACATTCCGGGTGCGTGTCTCCGGTTGAACTTTGACACCTGATTCCCGGCGGCACGACGAGCCCGAGCCCGACCTCATCCTCGGGTTTCGTCTAAATTGCATTAAAAAAAAAAATTCCTACAGACTTTTTTCTCCGTTTTTCTCCAATTAGCTGTAAGAGCCTTTAAGGTAATCATTGTCAAAGCAAACCTTCCCTTCCTGCCGAGACGTCTGAAGCGAGATTCTGTCCGAGCGCCGCGTCTGCTTGAAATTCCGACTTCCAGACGGCGCTAATATACTGGATGCCTTCTCATTGATTAAGAGGAGGGCGGGCCGACTTCAGATAGGCGAAAAGGCCGCGTACACAGGAGACGCACGAGCTCCAATCAGTCTGATTGCGATTCTCTGCTGCTGCTCTCTAACATTTCCATCAATACCAGCGGGGTTTATTTAAGCTGCCAGTGAAGCCTAATTATTAGCTTTAAAATCAAATACACCGCAATCAATTTGTGTTTGCGCGCCAAAACCCCTTTAAAGAAGAAATTCAGAACAACTCGCATGCCAATCTTTACAATTAACACGTGATCTTTAATGGATTAATGCGTTACCCACAATGCCTTCCGGTAGTGATGCGGCGGGATCGCTTCGTCTCAACCACTTTAAACTTTAAACGCTTTAATCTTTTTGTCTCACTTCCTCCTTCAGCTGATCAGCTTTTTTAAACACGTCAGCGTTCATGCTGTTACCACCGCTGACGTCATCACATTCGTCAGCTCGTGCATCGCTAACTAGCTTAGCCGCTGCAGCTAAGATTATCAAGGTATTTTACAGTATATTCCGCCATTGTGACTGCGCAATAAAAAAAAACAGTGCCGTTTGTGTGACGTATTTGAGTATGATCGTTTAAATAAGCGTTTCACGATGGACTTCTCCTTTAAGGCTCTACAAGGTTTTTTTTTTTTTTTTTTTTAAACCATTTGAAGCCATTTCTACCGATATTAACTCTGATATATCACAGAGGAACACACGGGTCATTGCATTTGCATACAAACAAGTGCATGTTGCTTCCCTTGGCTGAAAAAACGTGTATGGTGAAATTCCCAGTTGCTCACAACAGTTGTAATTGGAGCTGTTTCCTATTTGTGTTATTTCAGGCTCTCGATTTACAGCTGAGAAAAAAAAAAGAGAAAAAAAAAAAGAAAGACCGAGGCGCGGAGCCCAGAATGCAGACACGGCCCTGCGGAAAGCCATTCCGCTTTACAGACGCTGCATTAAAATGGAGCTCATCATACCTCGTCTCGGCCGCTGCTGGGACCAAATATTTGTTTTCTCTCCCTTGAAGTGCACTCCTTCACGATGGCCGTATTTACAATAATCTCCCGGAGCGTGAGCAGCATGCAGACACACACCTTCGACCGCTCAGAACCGTACTGTATAGTCCAATCTTTAATTAAATGAACTCTTTCACCGATAAAGCTTTTTACGGTCGCTCTTGCACAGCCATGTTTATGATAACAAATCACAGGCCTCATTTGCATTACAATTGCAACGTTTTCTCGTCTCGGTTAAAATTCATGAGCGTTTTTTTTTTTCCCTTTGCGTCTTCGGGCCTCTCTGTTAGATTGGACTGTACGGCCTGGAGGCTGTCGGCTGTGACATTGTGCGTGGAGCCGTATTAATGAGCTTTCTGTGCTCTCTGCTTCTTTTTTTTTTCTTTCTTTTTTTTCTGTGTTTGATCATTAACTCGGATTCTTTAGCATAAACTCCGAGGATTTTTTTTTTCTTTGTAAAATTAGGAAGCTACACTTAAGGTTCTATTCAGTGTCGCGATTTCTTTTTATAAAGACTCTATAGAAGGAAAATGTGACAATAAAAGTCCAATTCGGTCTCATGATCACATTTCAAAGCCGGGTGTAAATGTTCTGATTCACCTTTAGACGGCTGGATACTCGAACCTGATTGGTTGAAAGCTGTAGATTAATTTAACACTTTATACGGTACGACTTGGACAGTTTGAGTCGTGTCCTCAACATAAACTTGACGGTGTAATTCCTTCTTAATAAAGAATATCGTTATGTTTTTAACCGACAGATGTTTTTTGGTGTGTTTCCAAGCACAGGTGAATGACTTCATGCTTTTCAGGTCTTTTTTTTGTCTTGTTAACTTTGAGATCATTCCAGGTTGAGGTCTGTCGACTATGACGATCATAACGCATCATTTTCATCCTTATCCATGAACCCTCAAGCCCTGTAGGAGAAGGAGGAGGAGGCGGAGTCATATTGGAAGAGGCCGCGTCCAACTTCCGTCTCACTCCGGAAACTCAACTCCGGGATCGATTTGCTCCAAGCGGATGAGCGGACGTGACCCACGCTAGCAAAAAACAAGCAAAGTTTTATTGTAAGTGAGACAAGAGTCACGAGTCTGTACTCGGATGAACCCGATCACTGTTTTAACTCATGTGTTACAGATTATTCTCCTCTTCAGGACTCCCCTCCATAGTGCTCAAGGTTAAGTTTGTTTTCTTTCAGTTGGCATGAGAAAGTCCTTCATGATCATATTTTGGTGTCCTTTCCTACAGTACTGTACATCCACACACACATTAAAAATGCATCGAATACAAAGACCTATGTACGGTATTGTTCATAAGCTCGGTTTATAAAAGCCTATTTATTTTAGTCACATAATGTCATTTGTTATTGCATCTTTTCACCTTTTTTTCTTCTTCTTTTTTTTCTTTTCCCGTGAAGGTCTCTTCAGAGGACGGAGAGTGTTGTGACTGTTGTGTGTGTGTGTGTGTGTGTGTGTGTGTGTGTTGTTGTTGGTGAAGCGCTCAGGATGCATGTGATGAAGAATGAGATGTTTGTCGGCCTCTTCACAAACCTATTGACTTTGGAGACTGAATTTTGTAGTCAATAGCCTCAAAAACCGTTCTCCCTGTGCAGTATGCTACAATTACCTCCCCCTCCCTTTTTTTTTCTTAGACATATCTCCGATGAAATTATTTGTTGACCTAGAAGTGTCCTTTAAACAAGAAGTTATCATTCCTGTTGTCTTTAGAGTTGTGCAAATAGCAGATTGTATACGCTGGGGGCGTTAAACTTTATTCGAATGAGCTTGATGATGGTTAAAAGCATAAATTTTTCAGTTCATTCCTGAAATCTCTTTATGTTTCCTCGAAATAGTTTTGTAGTTCTTGCTTTCCAAGAACTTTTGGAATTTCAGGAATTTGTGTGCTGTAGGAGTGTTTCATTCATTCATTCATTCATTCATTCATTTTTTCCCACCACTTATCCAGTGTAGAATCAGGGTGGGCCTTGAGCCTATCTTAGGGAACTCAAGTCACATGGCAGAGGACACCCTGGATGGTGTGCCAACCTGTCTCAGGGCACACACACACACACACACACCTAATCATATCTACAGGCAGTTTAGAAACACCAATCAACCCAGTCTACAAGTGGTTGGACTGCAGGAGGAAACCGGAGTCCCCCTGGAGGAACCCCACCGTGCACAGGGAGAGGTAAGAGTCGAACCCCTAACTCTGGTGGTGCGAGGTGACCTACTGTATACTACCGCTCAAAAGTTTGGGATCACTTACAGATTTCTTTGTTTCTGTTTAGTGATTTATTTTCTACATTCTACAACAATACTGGAGATTTCGAAATGATAAAATAACACATATAGTGTGATGTAATTAATCAACAACAGTCAGTTGTTATTTCAAGACCTGAAGGTCAGCTGTTCTGGAACAGCTCTTGCAGTAACAGTATTGCGTCGAGTGCATTTATAAAACCCATCAAGCTCCATGATGATGAAACTGTCTCTCATGAAGACCTTCCCTGGAAATCAAGACCCAAACTGACCTCTGCTGCAGAGGAGACGTTCATTTAGAGTCACCAGCCTCAGAAATCACCAATTAACAAACAGCACCTCAGATTAGAGCCGTTATGAAGCTTTACAAAGCAGAAGTAGCAGATGTACATCTCAATATCAACTGTTCAAAGTGTATTTTGGATAAATGCCTTCAGTATTGTTTTACAGTGTAGAAAGAAATAAAAATAAGCAACAATCGTGGAGTTAGAAAGTGAGCCCAAACTTTTGAGCGGACGTGTACAGTATATGCCGAGCAGGTTCTTATAAAGTTGGTTGATGTTCTCTACTTCATAATTTCCGAATATCCCAGAAGTAGTCATGTGACACGTCTGCTTCCACAACCGTTAATCACTTTCAGTTCAAATCAGAGTGTAAATTATTACGTTTTGCTTTAGTTCTACGATGCACATAGTTATATTAACGAAAGAAACAATGAAGTTGAGGGCGTGTAGATGTGAAAACACACCCGTAAAACTCTTTTATTTGTCGTTTTAAAATGCCAAAGTACAGAAAGAGAAACGGAAAAATGTTAAGGGAGTGTGATCCAGAAAAATGACCCGAAAAATAGAGAACATGAAGAACTAAGTACTGTAAATGACTGTACTGTAGTTTGTCTCCGGTGCTCCAGCTCGGTGTATCAGCTCATATCTGTACCGCCTGATCGATTCACTTCCTGTAGGAGGCTCGACTCGGAGTCGAATCACTTTCTGACTGAAATCAGTGAGACAAGTGTTCCACGATCGCTGCTGAGAACCCAGTGTACGCAGCAGGGCCGAACACCGAAAGCCGGAAACTTCAGTCGCGAATAACGAATAATCAATTCCACGATGTCTGCGAGGCGGAGAACCCAATTAGGGTTTGCGCGGAACGATTTAATCAGCTCATTCTTAATTTTTAAATCCGAGGGTTTAATTGAATTTTGTCAGCACGCTTAATTGCACTAGATGTACAGTAATTGTACACAGAACACGGCTGTATTAGAGCTTTATGGGTTTTTGTTCCCGTATTTCATTTATATGCCTTATTAATAGGACGGAGCGCTCTGGGATGTCGAGCGCTGAGTAAATGTACGACTTCATGTTTCCTTTTGGTGGCAGCCATGTTGCAGGTTTGACATTGTTTAAGACTCCAAATCCGTGTGTGTTTACTTTGCACATTTAGTGGAAAGTACAGCGTGTATAAGAGTGTGTGTATGTGTGTGAGACAGAGAGAGAGAGAGAGACTCCCAAGTGTAATAAAAAAGTACTTGTGTGATCTGACAGATATTGACTTTAGACTGTAGACATGTGTTAGCAAACATAGTATTCATGAACAAAGAGGAATCCTGATTCTCTAGTCTGTGTGTGTGTGTGTGTGTGTGTGTGTGTGTGTGTGTGAGTGTGTGTGTGTTATAATGTTATGACCTTAACTACAATATGACATCAGGTAAAGTATTCCCAATTCACCCGGCTCTGAATCTCCTACACTACTGTACTGTATAAACATCGTTACCAAGCACGCTCGATATATTTATTAACCGCTTTTTTTTTCTTTCAATTATTTAATAAACTACACAGCTTTCTGCATCAAACATTCTGCTCTTCCTCGTCTCATGTCTGACGTCATCGTTTATACAAACCTGACCGGAACATGACTCGCCGTCTGATTAATTAATCTGCTAAAACAAATTTTTACAACCTTTCCTTTTTTTTCCCTTTCTTCCCTTGCCGCAAGGACGTCGCACAGCATTATTGATGTATAAATCAGGCAATTTGATGATTGCCGAGCGCTCCGGCTAATGTTATTTCCCCGAAAACAGATAACAATAATAATATGCATGTCTCTCGGAGCTCATAAATATTGTACTCAATCTCAGCAGAGAGGGTGCATATGCATAAAAGAGCACTTGAGGTGTGCGCACGTGGGACTCGTATGCAGAGCGCCCTTTGTTAAGAGATGAGAAGTTCAACCCCGGTGACCCAGGAGCTGCCTGGCTATGCATATAAAAACAGGAGTCGGCATTAATATCTCGCCTAATGACCTTGCCGAATGAAAGCCCATTAAGGTAATGACATCGCCGCTGAGACCTTGATGTTTTCTTATTCTCTGAGCGTGCACACCAGGCAGAGGCTTAATGAGAAAACATTCATATTGTCATAATATTAAAATGAAATGCATGTATTATTCTCTCTTTCTTTCTCTCTCCCTCTCTCTTTTTTTTTTTTTAAACCGCAGTGTGTTTTCATTTTGTACTAAATGAGCTAGGAGGAGTTTCTCACACCTCCCCATGGCAAATCCCTTAGTGTCAGAGTAAAACAACAAAAACAAACAGATCCTCAGCCGGTGCATTTTCACCCCCATGATGAACGGAGACCGATCTCGAGTCCGTCCTCTGTAGGAGTCCAGAGCGTTCTCGGGGGCGCAGAAATGAACCTCGTTTGTTTAATTAAGCTAGACATCGCTGTCTTTATAAATAGGAATGCATTACGCTTTATATCATATCCAGTACAGCCTACACATTTCATGACACTGAAACTGTCATGTGATCCAGGGGTTGTAAAAAAAATAAATAAAAAAAAAACTGATTAGCTGTGCATGAGAGCTCTTAACACTCACATTCTCACACAGGTACACACACACACACACACATACAGTATATGAGTGTTACAAATAAAAAGACATAAAAGGAAATTCCTCATGGATTCAGTTGTTCTTGTCTTTCACCGCAAGGACGTATCTTGGCGCCGCCTCATTATCGGCGCTTACGGTAACGACTTCTCAACCCCCGATGACACGCGCAGCCATAAATGAGCAATTTGTGTTCTCATGGCAACCGTATATCCATATATCAGCGCGAACGCGCAACGTAGGAGGTGTGCAAATAACAGGCACATAATTGGATTTATAGTTTACAGCATTTATTCTGCAAAAGAGAAAAAAAATCAACAAACAAACTGTACAGTGTCTCATCATCATTATCATCATCATCATCATCATAATATTCATTAATCAGAATTTTAATATCCAAGACAAATCGTATCAGCTTCAGTCCTCGGATTTTTCCTCAACCGGATCAGCGGATCGATCAATGATTTTAATTCCGGTCCCTTTTTTTATTTTATTTATTAATTTATCATAATTTTTTTTTTTTTACCTAGAGAGAAACATTTGCTGAAAAAACAAAAACAAAAACAAAACAAGAAGAACAGTTTCCTCTATAAATGAGGAGCGGATACCCGAGCCGAGCCACGCAGCGCATCCCAGCCGTGCATGATGAAGCCCATCGCTGATCTAATTAACATGCAGATATGAATCAACACATCGGCAATACAAATTAAACCCCCCCACCACCACCCACACCCTTAATGTACCGCCAAATTGTTCTGCGATCTCAACCCACCCACCCACTCACCACCTCTACTACTACAACTACCAGCGTTCTCCAGCTTCTCTTTAACGACTTCTTTTTTTTTTTTTTTTTTACCCAGACCGTCAGACGTTTATTGGACTGCCGTCTGCCCTGACTCCAGAAGACCTGCCTCTCCAGCTTTTTGTCCCAGTGGTTGATGTGGGCAAGTTCCCTGTGCCCCTGTGATGGAGTTCTGGGGTGGCTGAAGTCCCTTCGGCGTGTGTGGAAAGCTCGATATCCGTGGTTACAGTCAAGCGGAGTCAGGAGGCTCGTCTACTCAGCACGTATTTGCATGCGACGCATATCCGAGCCCGGAATGCCAGCTTTCCGCCTCTCATTAGGCAAAAGAGGGGGAGCCCGCATCTCAGCTTTTGCCACCCCCACCCCTTGCCCGCCCCTCTCCCTCCCCTCGCAGACATGCTTTCAAACCA
>JAQMYL010000019.1:20461813-20488848 GCA_030014365.1 Clarias pachynema
TCTTTCTTTCTTTTCATCAAAGGCAAGAACAGTCTCTGCTACTGCCTTCCAAGCTTTCTTTCTTTCTTTCTTTCTTTCTTTTATTCCAGTCTTTCTTCTTTCCTTATTTCTTTTATTTGTTCCAAAGTCTTTCTTTCTTTCTTTCTTTCTTTTATTTATTCCAGTCTTTCTTTCTTTCTTTCTTTCTTTCTTTCTTTCTTTCTTTTCATCAAAGGCAAGAACAGTCTCTCCTACTGCCTTCCAAGCTTTTTCTTTTTCTTTCTTTCCAGTCTTTCTTTCTTTCTTTCTTTTATTTATTGCAGTCTTTCTTTCTTTCTTTGTTTTATTCCAGTCTTTCTTTCTTTTATTTGTTCCAAAGTCTTTCTTTCTTTCTTTCTTTCTTTCTTCTATTTATTCCATCTTTCTTTCTTCTATTTATTCCATCTTTCTTTCTTTCTTTCTTCTATTTATTCCATCTTCATTTCTTTCTTTCTTTTATTCCACTCTTTCATTCTTTGTCATCAAAACAAGAATGATCTTTCTTTCTTTCTTTCTTTTATTCCACTCTTTCTTCCTTTGTCATCAAAACATGAATGATCTTTCTTTCTTTTTTCTTTCTTTCCAAAGATTTATCCTTTACATAAAGAGAGACCCTGCCGCATGGGGATTTGAACTCACAACCTTACAATCTCCGCTAGCACTGTAGCTTAGCCCGCGGTTCGCGCCCATGTCTTTGGGGTGCGTGTGCGCGCGCGTCTGCTTTATATCTCCGGTCCATTTTAGTGAGAGAACATACAGCTTTTTCAGTCGATCGGCAGCTGAAACAGACGACCGCTCCAAAGACGCCGTGGTAACAGATGAGCCACGCCACTCCGAAGCCACGCAGCAGGATGACGGTAGATAAGCCAGAGTTACGCTCTACAGGCAGCAGTATTTATCACGTTGCCTTATCCTGCTTCCTCACTCTTTTCAAGCTTTATCTAAAGTCTAACGTGCTGCAGATTCTTTTTTTTTAGACAAAAGCGTACCTAACACCTGGACACATTCCGACAGACGACCTTGAGGGATACGTTGCCTCTCTGACCACCTGTAGTTCTTCTTCTTCTTCTTCTTTTTCTTCTTACATTAAAGCATGGGCTTTTGTGTCCTGGGTGTGCAGATATCACACAGAGAAGAGGAGAATCAATCCCACAATCCAGAGTTCATCCTCCCACCGATGCTGATGTTTATACATGTGCGGATGTCTTACTTCTTTTTCTTAGTTCTTTATCCGCTCGGGTCACTCCGGGCTACGCGTAAGTACGGCAGGAGGTGCGGAACGGAGCACAACACGTGCTCGCCGAGCTTCCGAATTCAAGGTTCAGTCTGGGCCGTGGTACTCGTCACACAAGCTATGGGTATACGATGTTTAAAAGGTCGAAGTGGAAAGTAGGAAAAGGTGAACAGAGTATCTACGGTACTTTTGGGGTAATCGTGCAATTAAACAGATTTTTTAATCCTTCTTCTGAAAGACTTTCACAGATTCGACTCTGACTACAATATCTGAAACTGTTGTTTCTCTGGTAGACTGAGGACGCTTATTTACGTCTTACACATTCACATGCAGTAACCAGAGGCTCCAGATTATATGAGGCTCTAAAATGGCGCCCAGGGGAAAATCACGTTACGTTAAAGACGCGTTCAAAAAGAACCAATCATTCATCGCTACAGCACACTCAGTAAAACCTACTAGCTGTTTTACTTATAAAACTGCACACATATGTACTATATCTACTGTAACACTACGGATTGTTTTCAAGCAAAGACTTTCACACTAAATATTAAAAGTATTAATTTATTACACTAGTGCTCTCTATAGAAGTTTCTTTTTTTTTGTAGAAATGTTTTTAAAAGCATCTTTGCTTATGGCATTTTTTTTTTTTGCCCAGTACTGTAGTCTACATTCGTTTTTGTTTTTAATTTCCATCTAAAAACTGGTTTGTCACGTAACATGTTGCTTTATTTAAAGGCATGCAAATATTCTTCTGTAACGCTTTTTATGCATCACCGTATTTCCCAGACTATAAGTCGCTTTTTTTTGGTCATCTGGCAGTCAGCTGTTAATTTAAGACATGAAGGTCAGTTGTTCTGAAACAGTTCTTGCAAAAACAGTATTGTGTCGAGTGCATTTGCAAAGAAAACCCATCAAGCACCATGATGAAACTGTCTCTCATGAAGGACCTTCTCAGGAAAGCAAGACCAAAACTTACCTCTGGTGCAGAGGAGAAGTTCATTTAGAGTTAGCAGACAGCAGATACAAGTAGCAGATACATCTCAATATCAACTGTTCAAAGGAGATTATTGTGTATTTTGGATAAATGCCTTCTGTATCGTTTTACAGTGTAATAAAAATCAGGAACGACCACGGAGTTAGAAGTTTTGACTGACTTGATTTTTAATTATTAAAGATATTATACAGTAGATTCTAGCTTCAGTTACTTGTCTTTAATCTCAAATCTCAAAAATCTCTTGATCTCTGGAATCATGGATTTATTTATGTATTTTACATTTAAAAGACCCTATTTTTTCATATTTAAAATCTGGCTTACAATAATCTCCAGAATAGTTTTTATTAATTTACTCATTTTTTTTCTTTACTCAAACTTTGCTTAATTAAAAAAAAAAAAATCCTTAAAAGTTTATGTATGAATCTAACAGGCACACGTTTCAAACATGAACACAACGACATCCAGCTTGCTACAAACATCTGGATCTGTGTCTTACAGAAATTAAAATACATACGCTGAGTTCTTAAGAATGAATTCATCTGGAAAACAAAAAGAAGAAAGAAAAAAAAAGTCATCATGCAGGTTTCTGCAGTGTAGAATGTTTGCGTGTCAAGGAGCAGTACTACACGCGTGACCCCTGTCTTTTTACCGGTGTCTGTTTTACATAAAACCTCTCTCTTTTCTCTCATATGCGTCTCCCTCGGGCTCTCACAGGAAGCGTGGGCTCTCCGCAGCGCTCGGGAATTCGGACCCAGCTCACTATTTAAAGAGAAGTTCTTAATTTATTGATCGGCGTGCTGAGGGTTCGAGGCGTGCGAGCGCGGCGATGAGGCGAGGAAAGAGCGTTTATTTATCCACATTGCTGAGGATTAATCATGTCGGATGCCTGATGTACGTCTGAGCTATGAGGAGATACAATTCTGCTATAGCCTGACTCATCACTGACTTTCCAGCCATGAATCACCCGCCCGTCTCTCTCTCTCTCTCTCTCTCTCTCTCTCTCTTTCTTCTTCCCAATAGATTGAAGGACTATTTTTGTCTCCAGTTTGTGATTTATATTCCCCCAGTTCGAGGTAGAAAGGCATCTTGACATGTCTGACATGAGCACAGCTAAGAATTCGTATTTACTTAGATAGAAATACAACAACAACAAAAAAACCTGTACTCATGAAAAAGGTACTTAACGGTACCCATTCAGAATATCGCTACAAACCCTGAAGGATATCTTCCCTTCACTTTTACCTGGGAAGTCAACGTGCTGCATGTTAAAGTACATGATTTGACCTTAAAAACAAGTATATTTTATTTTTATTTTTATTTTTTTTACGTTGTTCATACATGGGGGGAAAAAAAGAATTCAGACAATGTGGAACCATTTCAGGTCGGCTTTCTCTTCACACCGTTTTTTTGTTCTGCCGATCGTTCACGAAAAAAAAAATGGGCGAATAGCTCCGTTTCGTTTACTCGGACATCGCCGTCTTGGATGTTTTTTTGTTTTTCCTTTCTTAGCAATGTCCAAATAAAATTCACTCTGGTTTGCGCAGGGCGCTAGCGTTGTTATCCGAGTGTCGAAACGAGTAATGGGGTGACGGAGAAACAGAGTAATGATAAATCTCAGTGCAGAAGGCATCTGTGCACATCTGGACACTCAGGGTCTTTGGAGAGGTGAAACTAAAGCACCTTGGCAAGAAGAAGATGTGAAACGTCTCTCACACAGACACACACACACACACACACACACACACACAAACATGCACATGTGCAGACGTGCAACAAGGGACCAGACGGGCTTTTTTTACATGTTGGCTGTTTTGTTTAAATTTTAAAACTGCACATGACATCCTTAATGGTAGGCTTGGGTAAACAGAAAGAAGCTATTTAAAATAAAATGTTTTATATAGTAATCATTGCTGTTTGGGTGGGAGGGGCTTGCTCTGTTTGTCCTGTCAATCACAGTGACAGCAGCCAATCGTGACTTCATGTATGCAGCAGAGGGTGGATAGCACTTCCTTTGATGTATTAGAGTTTACCCTCACTGTGTATACCTTGCTTATTGAAGTTTAAGCAATATTTAGCACAATACAGTGAAGCATGTCTTTCTGTAACGCGCGTTCGTCCTCTGACTACGTCTCCATGCCGCCTACCTGCGGCGGGCCACACCGTAGCCCGGCATGTCTTTGATGCCTGCGGATGATGCGCAGCTGCACATTATGTCCGTCCCAACTGGGCGTCGGATCCTTCCTGCAGGTGTCCGAATTAGGGTAGATGGGGGTGGGGGGGGAGGGGGGGGTCAGAATTAGAGCGTGTAATCTGCTAATGTCGCCACATCTGGAAGCATTACTGCGCGGTAATTGTGAACGAACGCAGCTGAATGGATTTCATTCAAGCCTCGATCGGACAACCGGCTTCAGCGGCATCGGTTAAATGAGATTTGTGTTCGCTTGGTACGACTTGCTTTTCCAGAGCAATTTAGCCTTTGCTCTGTTTGTTGACATTGCTTTTAATGTGACAAGTGTGACACGTTTCTGCAGCAGATGGATAGATGTGGTGTTTTCTTTTTCCCTCCAAACAGTTTCCTCTAGACAGGTGCTTCCTGTCCCGCTCTGATCCGAAATTAAACACGAAGGCCAGATGTGGTGCCTGTAGCGTGGCCGGAGCTCCTGCGCCCCGACCGTTTCATCAGAGTGCAGCGGGGGGATCGGCCTGTCGACCCCGCGACTGTGAAAGAGAAATATGTGACGCGCAGGTTTCAGAAGGCTAACTTTCCCTGAACCCTGACTTCCTTTGTTTAAAGCTGTGTGTGTGGTGTGTGTCTTTTTTACTCTTGTTTTTTTTTCTGCTAAGGATTCTATAATATCACATTCTGGCTTATCAATCCTTAAGATCTTAGTAAGTGAAAAAAGTATCGAATCCAGCTGAAGATTACAACAAACCAATTATGAGATTATTAAACTTATTTCTAGTCAAATGTTACCAAAATTGCAAGCGAAAAAACTGAAACTACAAACTACTGGCATATAATTAGTAGTAACATTTGACTAGAAATAAACTTAATAATCTCTAGACTGGTTTTGTTGTAACTTTATTTTATGAAATTGTAGAGTTAGAATTCAGCTAGATTCAAGAGTGTTTCACTTGCTAGCTTCAAATGCTAACATCTTTTGCAGTGATGAATTTGAGTTTAGCAAAGCTACGACATATACAAACGCAGGTTAATTTTAACTGAGAGGTGACACAGTGGCCTTCAGGGTTGAGGGTTCGAATCTCACCTGACTGGGTGCGTGAGTGTGTTTGCATGTGCCTTGGGTTGGGATTGGGTTTGGATCCTGTCCACGGTGTCCCCTGATGCTTGTCCATTGAGCGCACTGGTATAGGCTCCAGACCCCTGCACCCCCCTGCACAGGATGATGATTTTGACTAAACTGAAGCTTATTATTGACTTACTATTGAATTGAATCATATCTAAGCTGGACTACATGATATCAGTTTAGCAGCAAACAGAAGTATAGAGAATGATTACGTGTTTATCTGTAACATTATTATAAGACAAATCGAGCTTATTTTTTTAATATATAAATGATCAGTGAATTCTTGCAAACGAAACGTTTTTATTGGAATCCTGTGATGTTAAAAATCTCTGCTGGCGGTGATTTTATTTGGTTCAACGTTTCAGTACGGAGCAGAGTCACACCAAGTGTTTGTCTGTTTGTTTTTTTTACTCCTGACCAACCAGACTGAGCAAGAAAAACAAACAAAGTACAAAGTAACCATGAAAAATTACTTTTATTAGTGACCAAATACTCAATGGTCAGCACTGTCACCTTGCACCTCTATGTTCCGGGTTCGATTCCCACTACAGGATCGGTGTGCATGGAGTTTCCATGTTCTTCCCGTGCTTGGTGGGTTTCCTCCGGGTTCTCCGTTTTCCTCCCACAGTCCAAAGACATTCTGATTAGACTGATTGGCGATGGATTGGCACCCTGTCTAGGGTGTGTGTCCCCCCCGACCTTGTGCCCTACGTCTCCTGGGACTGTATACAGGATAAAGCGGTATAGACGACGAGTGAGTGAGTGAGTGAGTGAGTGAGTGAGACAACCAACTCAAAGCCTCTCATCACCAGAGTTACCCCAATCTCTATTTCATCTGCATTACTCATCGACTGTACATCACAAACTAGGCTAGTTACAGTAGCTAGCAAGTTCCTAGCTAAGAGTAAGCGCATCGTCTGACGTTCATCTTGAACGTTCATCAGATCGTTCTTGTTTATCATTTTTCCGGAGCTGAATAAAAAAATCATGTTCACGATTGTTTTATCTGTGAAAAAAAAAAAAAACAGGTCCCTCACCAGGTCCCTCCTCGCCGAGCTCGGCGTTTATGACAGCACGCGGAGAGCTTTGATTCGACCGTGTGCGTCTGAGTCCGTGGCCGTGATGGAGTGGAGCTCTCTCAAATCTCTCAGCCCATCCTAATAAAGCCGTGAAAGGTCAGCCGTGATTGATGCTTTGTGTGTCTCTGTCATTTTCAATTACTGGACTTGAGCTCGTAATGCCGCGTCCATATGAATTTTGCACATCGAGTCGGTTTTTTATATTTTCCCCCTCTGCCTGAGAACAAGATTTCAAATGCTGTTTATGTGTGAGTGTGTGTGTGTGTGTGTGTGTGAATGTATAAAATCTATGATGTACCTGCAGTGCCACACTAGTGGGTCGTGTTTATTACTGTATAAACCCTGGTGCATCATTTAGCGCACACGTGTACAGTACAGTATACACTTATGCATTACACGTTTTTACTGCCGGGACGTGATTAATGCGTCTTATATACAGTAGAAGCAAAGCAGTTATGTTTAAAATAAAAAATAAAAAAAAAAGTGCAGAAGATATTCTATATTCAGTGCGGCATCAGCTGTTTAGGTGTTAAATCTTATGACACGGAGAGAAGAAGGGTGCGGATATTATTCGCCTCAGACGTCTAGCCCTTTTTAAAAAGCCTGTTTATGTGATTAGGTTTAATACTGTATAAGATATTATCGTCATCATCATGATCATAATCATGATCATTTCTTTGCTTTATTTGTTCTGAGAAATTCATAGCGTTGTGAAAATATAAAGGTATTATTATTATTAAGGGCGAGTGGCTGATATACAGTATACACAGCTCGGTGCCACTCTATTAAAAATCAGAGACCTGTGACATTTGTGAAAATAGAGGCCATATATGCTGAGGTCACGTGATAGTCAACCGTTTTTTTTTTTTTTTTTTAAATAACTAGCCATAGATCACCTTCGAAGTCATCATCGCGTGTGTTAAATCACTGGCCTGGTTTAGCAATGCATCCAAAAGACGGGTGTTATCAGTGAAACCCCCCCCAAAAAAGTGAGAGATCTAAAAGAATGAGTGCGCAGGCTTTGTTTGTTATCATCGTCTTGGCTTTTTTCTTTCTTTCTTTCTTTGTTTTCGTCTTCTTCCTCCTTCTTTTTTTTTAAAGGTACGTCTGAGCGCCCGCTCCTCTTCGCCCTCATTTGTTTGAGCGTTGTTTAATCTGAGGACATTGAAAAGTTGTGCCCTCCATGAAGTCGTCAATCACGCCCGAGGGAGAAGCGCGAGGCATGATTTGTTATCTGCTATTTCTCTCGCTGTGTATAGAAAGAGGAAAAAGAGTGTGTGTGTGTGTGAGAGAGAGAGTGTGTGTGTGTGAGAGAGAGAGAGAGAGAGAGAGAGACTCACAGTGGCACGTCTGTCCTTAAGGCCATCACTTACACAGGACCACTGTCTGTCAAAAAGCAGCGGCGACTTTAAGGGCCGCCTTTGTTGGCTCGGACAAATGAGGGTGACCTTTAACAATAAAATAGACACCTACAGAGAGAAATGAAACGGCAGTTTAAATTAAGAGCACCAAGCGGTCATTTCAAACACTTCCTGTTGAACCACGCGAGAGGGAGGGGAAAAGGAGAAGAGAGAGACAGACAGAGAGAGAGAGAGAGGGGGAAAAAAAACAGTCTGAAGTTTTGAAGTTGAACTTAATTATACAACACAATGTGGGCAGCGCTTGTCAATAATGAAATCTACCTGGTCAGGGATATTGACGAACAGCGTGGAATAAAACTTAATGTGGCCCGAAGCGTTCCAGAGAGCCATCAATTATGAATGCTATCGACTGAGCATGTCACATAAAAAAAGAGACGGAATTATTTCCCTTAAAGGCCAGGATGAGTTTATTCCCTTTTTTTTTTTTTTTTAACTCGATGCGGAATTACAAACACTTCTAAAAAACCATTGATGAATATTCTAGAAGGGCAGACGGATGAGATAAGAAGTGACTGGAAGCTTTGATTTACTGTTCACACTAATAGCCACTTCAAAAAAACCGGGGCTGCAGCGAGCGGCCTGGTGGGATGTGTATCGGCTCCGGCCAGCCGCTCGATATTTTGGCTCGTCCTGTAGCTTTGTGTTCGGTCTACAGTCGGCGGAGTAGAAAGCGCAGCGCTGTTTGGCCTCAGACCGAGCCGCGGTCAGAGACGGTTTATACGGTGAGCTGGTGTCAGTTCGGGGTTTTCTGGGGAATAAAATAAGTCAGAGTTACGGTGAAAAGTTTATGCTGAGCAAAATAGTTTCCTTTTTGAATTACATGTAAAAACCAATTATTAATCTTTCAACAGGATGGAATAAAATAATCTAATTAATAAATGGTCAACTGCGTAATTACATAAAAGGTTAGAGAGTGAATGCGGACAAAATCCAACCACATATTCGAATTGATATGTCTTTTATAACACCAGGTTCGTGTTATAGCCTTTAATGCTGCGGTTCGTTCAACCTTTTCTGAAGGTTATCGAAAAAATAAAGTGGTCTAATTCATGTTTAATGGCATAATTAAATATTAAACACTTACGAAACAGCACTAGGAATATAAACTCGCCTCAAACTGTTTGTACAATTTAAGTACAATGGAAAGGTTACACAGGTTTCGGTTAGGGATGAAGACGGGATGATCAGCGTCTCCGTCTGTTCGGACGATGCTGAACTAAATCAACGCTACACTCGTAGTGTCGACATGATGCAGGGTTTTTCTGATTGGTTGATTATTCCGAACAATAACGGTTGATTCGGTTACAGTTTCATTGAAATACACGGCAGTCTGACCTGAACCAGTTTGATCGGGATGAACATTTTCAATGGGAATGAGCTGCGTAAAGCTTTAATTGTCTGGTTTATAGGTAAATATTACGAGTGTAAACACTGGATATGATTGTTTCTGTCTTTTTGGGATAAATATATTATTGTTTTCCACAGGTTGAGGAAACATTAGATGGCGTGACGAGTTTCCAGGAGGGACATTTTGCTCCCGTTAGTGATCAGTAAACTTGTTGAGAACAAAACAACCCTCTCTGAGGGGAAGGAGCACCGATTGGCTCGCCGTGAAGCACCTGACCAATCACAGGTGAGATTGCGTTCTTGTTACGCAGAACTTGTTGGAACCTGGAGGAAAAGTTGGAGGCTGGACGACCTTCTTCTTCTGTTGTATCTCGAGAGGATTAAACTCTTCACAGCGAGCAGAACCACTTTGCGCACGTCGAAAAAGGTTTACATGTAAACTCGCATCTTGTCGGATCAGCGTCCGTGTGAAGAGTTAAGCTGGAATCTCCGACTGGAGCGATTTCTCTCACCTTGGAGAAATATTTTCCGTATAAACGCAGCTCTTTCTGACGGTTATAAAATAAAACAGGTTAGAATTAAAGTCAAATTCATGTTAAATAGTATAACCTGTGATGCTTATGAATATGAATTATTTGACTTAAGTATTCACGTGATTCAGGTAGAATGAAAAGTCACACAGTGAAGGTTAGGGTTAGGGGGGGCGGAGTCATCGCTCATAGCTCTTCTTACCATTTCTGTAGTATGACTGATATCAGCCATGTATGTTTGAATTTGTACATATTTTTCCAACTGCTATTGAATTTGTATTATTCACTTATTTATGCATTTATTTATTATTAATTCACTCAGACGTCTGCTTGAATCCTCTTTAAACCGAGCCCCGGCGCGCATCTCTCGGTGTATCGGAAAAGCCTAAGTTTGTAATCCGGTGTGACGAGAGCTCTAGGAAAGCGTGAGCGCATCAGTCATTATATAAACGAAGCTCCAAACCGCACATCGACGGCTCGTGTTATTCACCGTGATGATGAGCATCGCTTCTCCACCAAAAAAGACTCTTTCTTTGTAATTAAAAAACTCAGACGCTCTTCCCGGTCGACTGACGATCAAGTCTGAGCCCGAGCTCCAGCATAACCTGCTCGAGCAAATAATGAGCTATTTACTGCCGGCTCTGGTTCTGCTTAATGGAGTGGAGGTAACGGCTCAAACACCTCACGGCTCTCGGACCGATTTCTACTGTAGGTTCCCCCTTTCTTTTTGTTTTTTCCCCTCTGTCTCTCTCTCGCCGTCTCTCTTTCCTCTCGCGCTCATTCCTTTTCCTCTTACAGATCCGAAAAATGAATTATTGAAAGCTTGAAGGTTTTAGAAATCCTCTGAATTTCAAGCACCGTTTCCATCTTTGTCAACTTCAGAGGACCGTATTGGAGCAAGCTCTCATGTCTGTGTAACCTAACCTTTATTCTGCCAATATGTGAGTGTGTGTGTGTGTGAGTGTGTGTTTCGCCAGGCCTGGAACAGTGCACTAGAAAGGTAAAGAATGCACACACACACAACCAAGTGGCCTGGCTTCAATGGTTTGTGGTGAATATTAAACCGGTGCCGTTGTATTTATATGCTGTCGGCCATGTTTGATATGGAAGGTGGAAGATCTTTTAGAGGAAACACATGATGTGATGGCAGACTCGATGAAACCTCTCGCTTCACACTGCGGAATATTTAAAGAAGAGATGTATGTGTGCAAACGTTTGCTCATCTGGACCACTCTCTCTCTCTCTCTCTCTCTCTCTCTCTCTCTCTCTGTCTTTCCCATGGACTCTGCGCCTTGTACACCTGCACAGGCTGAAATAATTGAAAAATCATGTATGGAGGTGACAGATATGTGCAGTGCAGCGAACGCTCAGGAGAAATATCATCAATTTCTCAATCTCTCTTTTTTTTTTTTTTTTAAACCCCACACACCTCCATCCACCCCCCCAGACCCCCCTCCCCTCCCTCCCTCCCTCTCTCCCTCCACCACCGAAGCCTTTGTCTGGACGGCAATCAGAAGCAGAGGCGGGTTAAAGGTTGAGTTTAATATTGCAAAAATTAATTTACTCGATTCCGAGAGCCGGATTATAAATCTTACTTATGAAAGGCTCCTCCCCCTCTTTATAATAGCACTACTTCATTCATCCAGCCAATAAAACCGGCCACATGTGTAATAGTTCCCTCTCCCGAATTAAATTTCCCCTGTGCGTTAATTACCAGGAATGGTCCGAAGCAGGACGCACACACACACACACACACACACACATATACACACACACGAAAGCAATCAATACCTCTAAAAGATATATTCAGTTGTGACCCAGAAAAGCATTACCCCATTTTACCTATTGATTTTTCATGTTTGCTGTTTTGTGCTGGATTATTTGCTGGAGCTAAATCTAAATATGTTTTCTCACACTTTCTCACAAAAATAAAAGAAAAAAAGATACGTTATATATTTGTATATTAATAATAAACACACATATATATACACACAGAGCCATTTTCACCATGTCAGGTTCAATCTGTTTGAGAAGAGCATTGCCCTTTTTCTTTTAGTCTCGAATTAAATTCTGTTTCTTATTTTAGATAATGGACGTTCGGCAGTAATTTTATCATCGCGGATACAAAAATATATATATAAATTAATACATAAAAATACTCCCCTTTCCCTTTTTTTTGCCTCAACCCCCGCCCCCCCCACCCAAAACACAAACACCCTAGCTCCATCCAATATCTGATCCTTATGATTGGACGTGATGGATTTAGCGGTTACATTTGTGCGAGAATCTGATTCCAGGCTCGACGGGGAGGGGATGTGAAAGATGCTTGACTTGATTGCGATTCCACCCACCGCCATTATTTATGACACATTAATGCAGCAAGCTGCAAACTCAGCTGGCCTCTCGCTTATTTTCTGGACCGTGTTCTCAGACAGATTTGGGAAGGGATTGTGGTGAGGGAGGGGTTTGTTGGGGGGGATCACGAGGGCTCGATGCTGAGCCCGGTTTTGGCTCGGACGAACGTGATTATCCATGTGGGGAGTCCCGGAATGTTCTGAAAGGTGACCCGCTTGGGTGTGAAGGAGGTTGCGGTCGGGACCTGGCCTCAGGACCGAATTCCGCTGACGCGTGTGTGTGTGTGTGTGGTGAAAAAAGAGCTTCTTTGGGGCAAAGCTCATTTCTTCACGGTGATAAGAAAGAAGTGTTCGAGACGGATACAGTCATCTCTGTCAGTCTTCAGGTCCGACTGAGCGTACGAGTCTCCTGTCGTCGACGCGTGAGATTAAGTGGGAAGGATGATGAAATGATGAATGTTGATCTCCTGGGTGATTCCATGACGGCGGTGCCATTTGTTTTTACACTCACGTTATAAGTTCACTAGAATATTAGTGAGCTAAAGGTAAAACACATTCCCCTCATTCCCTCCACCTCTGAGTACGTTACAGATAAACCACTTCTAAAAATCCACAGCACCTTAAAATGTTTTTTTTTTTGCTTTTCTCAGCTGTAAATACGCCATAACTGCACTTTTGCTCACATTATAATATACAGTATAAGATATTATTATTATTATTATTATTATTATTATTATTATTGGAATACATTAACATCTCATGTTTGAAACATCTTTTTCCAAGAAACGTGAAGTGTTCGGAACATCCCGAGAAAGTTCCGCCATCAAAAGTTGTTCTGAAGATCTTAAGAAGAAGAAAAGGTCATTAATTTATACTTTTTTTTTTTTTTTAATCAGTAAAATCACTTTTTACCTTAGTTATAGACTGAATGTAAATCATTATTTTAAAAACAAAAAGATCATGTTAAGTATTATTCTTGTCTGTAATATCCATAATTTCTTCCATTAGTATGGATGCTACAAACAACTTTTCCTAATTCCAGTCGGTTCTCTGTTATTACTGCGGAGTGAAATGTACACCGAAGAAAAGATTCATGTATCAACATATTTAAATATATAAGGGACGAAGTTCCACTCAAATAAAATATACAAGTTGAACAAAATTAAATAATGGGGGAAAAAAAATTGGTATGCTTAGGTTAAACGAATTAAATACTGTAGAATGAAATACATTACAAACCTAATTTATTTTATGAAATAGACATAAAATCAATATGTAAAAGCTACACGAGGTCAGAATCCGTTTTTTTTTTGTTGGTCTATTGGCCAAAGAGTTCAGATGTGCTTTTCTGAAAGTTTTTTTTTAAACAGCTCGATTATTGATGGTTTGTTTAATTCGCTGTTGAAAACTTTTTTTTTTTTCCTGAACCAAAAGAAAGTTTCCTGTTCCTGAGTTCGGGTTATACGGCACCGTAATCATGTGCCATTTATAAAGTTGAAGATCTTCACTTCACACAATCACGTCACACGAGATCTTCTGCAGAAGAATAAAGAGGAGCCTACAGTGAGGACTTGAGCTGCACGACAGGGAATGACTTCATGTTCCTCTTGAAAATGAGGAAAAGAATCTCGCGGCCCAAAGCCCTGTGTGTGTCTGTGTGTATCTGCAGGATTACCATGATGGATAAGGTGATTACCGTCTGATTCGCCAATTCTCTCTCTCTCTCTCTCTCTCTGCCGGAGTCATGCCGTGGACTGAAATAGGATTCATCCTGCTAAGTTCTCTCCTCTAACCCTGAACCAGGCTAAAGTTTAGCATGTCTATCAAAATGTCCTGCTTCCAGATGAGATTTCAGCTGACTCCTTAATTTCAAATGTGGCCCCACACACTCTTCTCTCTTTTATTTATTTATTTATTTATTTTATATTTTTTCCTCCCTCCCTCCCTGTGAGCCATTTCAGAAAAGTCCAGTCCAGTCCTGGCGGCGTGCTAATTCATCGTGGACATGTTTGTTGTATAAAAAGGTGCTCGGATATGAATACACGCAGGTCCTTCCTGCTCCGAGAAGTCAGCGCACTTCTTTCAGTTGCATTATAATTGCATCGTATTCCTCTGGTGAGATGCGTCACCTTGAAGAATGACTCCCTGCCCCATGGGACGGCACCAAACACTTTTTTTCATTCAGAATGATAATCAGCTCAAAGCCCAGGCGATATCTCTTAGACCTGGATTTAATGGTCGCTAGTGATTAGGTTTTAAAATGAAGGAATGTTTTTTTTCATCATCCATTTAGAAAGGAGATGACATGATTGGATGCTGAATTTATTCTACAAAATGGTGGTCAAGTAATTTCAAAATATAATCAATGAATCATGATGTTAAAAAAACAAACAAACAAACAAACAAACATCAACGATGGTTACAGAAAAATATATTTTTTATTCCAAATATGTTCTACATTCTGTCCAAAAAAAAAAAAAAAAAAAGCCATTAACGTGAAGTCGAACACGGCACCGCAGTCGACTATAAGTGCCCGAATATGTGTTTGTGTATGTCAGTCAGACAGAAATCACGCTCACGCGGTGACAAATTGGGGGACAGGAGTGTGGCGCGAGTGACGGGATGGGTGTGTGTGTGTGTGTGTGTGTGTGTTTGTCGGGTTGGTATTCACAGGAGAGCGAGGACGTTGGAGAGAACGAGGGCTGCAACAGCGGCACTGCAGCAATATGAATGATACATTACGTGATTGTCTGCGACTGGACCCCGACAATCATGCCAGACTGCAGATGCTGACTTCCTCCTGCGTTGTCAGTCTCCATTTTCCTTCTCCGAGTCCGCGGTCCGCGATCTGCTGTCCGTTCCCTGGTAAAATATGAATAGGAAGAAGCAGCAACACCGACTAGTTAGCTCCCGGTTACGCAAGGAGGAAAACACGAAGTGAAGATCTGCATCACACCAGATTAGATAGAAAGACCATGAGAATGATAAAAAAATTTTTTTTAAAGGAATTTGTTTTAGGACTGACTACCATGTAAACGCACATCAATGAGGTTTAAGATTTTTGACTCCCTGCTACACGGAGCAAAATTTTAATAAAATTTGTCCACGAGGACAAAGGACATATAATGTGTAATAGATGTACATTTCGCTCTAAAAGTCATTACTTTTTCTGTATTTTTAACTTATTATTATTATTATGAAGTAAGGATCACATTTGCCTTGCTATCATCTTGTCCTCTGATATACACTGAGGTTTGTTTTTTTTCCCTGTTAGCAGCGCTGACCGCTCTGCAGCTACATACTAGCATGAAGCGTTTATGAATTCTTAGCCATATTGTGATCCAACAGAAAACAGAAAAGTTCATAGGATTGGAAAGAAAGAAATGAGGAAGCTGCTTATTATTATCTAGCATACACACACACATACACAAAATCTTTGCCTCTTGGCTTTTGTCTTAGTCACACCATACTGTACACGAGTGTTTAGTGGTTAAGGCATTGGACTACTGTTTGGAAGGTCCCAGGTTCAAACCCCAGCACCTCCACTTCCCCATTTCCACCAAGTGCTAGTTTATATCTGGTGCTGGTGCCGGTTCAATAGCGAACCTCTGAAGAACTGTCTTTCTTTTTACATGGGCGTCAGTATGTCACTGTATACCTCTGTGTATGTCTCTACTTTCCCGGCAATGCTAACGGCAATGCTAGCGGCAACAAAATGCTAGCGGCAGGCACAACAAGAACAATGGCGAATGGCTTCAACGTGGCTTTGCGAGCAGTTCTCCAGGATTTATCATTACTAGCATATTGAGTCCATTTTTATTATTATTTTTTAAAGATGGCGGTCGCAAACATTTAGTTGGTCGTGATAAATCCCGCCCCCCAGCCCCTAGTGTGTAAAAAATAAAGAACTGGTTTGAAATTGGGAATCGACTCTGACTTAGCTCCGGCACCACCAGGGTCACAAGTGGCCACTGCTGCGCCCTTGAGCAAGGCCCTTAACCTTCAACTGCTCGGATGTGAGATGTTACAAATGTAAGTCGCTCTGAATTTGGTTTTCTGTAGAATGAAACTTCCTGTTAATATCTTTCACATTCTGAATATTCAAAGACCTAATAACTGACCGATGTGAGGTTTCTTCACGTTCTGTATCTCGTTCCTGTTCATCTTCCCCATTATGTCAGACTATTGTGTCTGCTGTAACCTTTTTGTGCCATTTGGTGTGTTTATTTTGCGCTGGCATTAGCATAGACAAACTGTATGTGAGTACAGAGGGTTTTGGAAGGGATTCTAGATGTTTGATATGCATTTCAAAGGTTTAAAAAGGCCAAAGCAAAGCCAATAGGTTAATTATTGAAGAGACGTGGAAGGGCTACATGAGTGAAGAGTATCCTAGCTTTTATCTCCCTAACCTTTTCACTGTCCCTCCCCTTCCTCCACTTTACCCCCCCCCAACACCACATCCCCCCGGTCAGCGTGGCCTAATAGAGGAGCTGTCCGGTGTAAACCTAAAGCCGGTCCTGATGAGGTGTTCTACCTTGATTCAACTTTGCATACATTATTTTTTTTTTTTTGCTTTGTTAAAATCCATTAGCAAACCGCCGTTTTTGCTTCAATCATCACCATCTCTAAACACGCGGCTGTATTTATACATTTATACGGCCGAGTGGAAACACTTTTGTGCAAGACGAAGCACTTGATGTTCACTGAATAATTTCTTATAAAGAGGCCGAGGTGTACAATTATACATAATGGCGTGGATGAGGTTGGAATGGAAAAATAAAATGAAATAAAATAAATCGGTCGGAGTGTTTGGACCGTAATGTAGGATGTGTATCTGACTTTAAAACGTCATGCTGTTCAGCTTCCGCCGGTTAATTGACGCCCGGAGAAGAAAAGCAGCGGTTTCAGTGCGGGAGCCGGCCTCACAGCTGGCCCAAAGTGTCCACTATATTATTATTATTCGCTTCCACTGCGGATTCTCTCAGAATCTATATTATACAGGAAGAATAAGGAATAAAAAATACAGGCATTATCTGTCTGCTGCAGCCGAGGCTTTTATCCTCATTTATAGGACCTGCTTGAGTGTGCACTGAAAATATCATGCTGGTGCACTTGGTGGGTTTTGTTGCCGCTGAATCATACCCCCTCACCACCACCGCTGCCACCCCCCACCCCAATCACACAGCTTCTATTTTTCCAGTGATTGCCGCTAATCCTCCCCCAACCACCATTTCTTATAGCACATCATGCTAAAAAGAATGACCGCCACAGACTGATGACTTTCAATACGCTTGCATCCAGAGCGCCAGCGTCTTTTGGGGGCGGAGGTGGGGGTGAGAGAGAGGGGAGGTGGTGGGGAGGGGGCTCAGCAGTAATTCATAACTGCTTTAAGATTGCGCGCAGTCCCGGCGGCTGTCAGAGGGACTGCTTGCTCTGCGGCTCTGGCGAGTGCCGGGGGTTTGTGCATGCTAAATGGGCACGCCGAGTTCTTCCTGCATCAATCAGGCCTTTTCCGAATACATCAGGGCGAGTTTCATTATGGCCAGTTATTTACTACATCAGAACAAATTACCCGGCCTGCCTTTTCCCGACGTGATGCGGCCAAGAGGAGCCCGGCGCCGGGATCATATCGTAAACGTTGCTGGATAAATTCAGTGATTGAGCACATCAATCTCCTCCCAGCCGCAGATGCCCATCAGCCCACCAGCACCACAGAGATTGTTAACGAGAATAAAATGTAAAAAAAAAAAAGAAAAAGAAAAAAAATAATAATAATAACTATCCAGCTGCCAGACAATACAGCTCATCGTCTGTTTCATCACCGTTTCCGTTCTCTAATTTACTCATCCTCACTCTTATTTTTTTGCAGACGAGCACACTTTTCATTCCAGACCTCAAAACTATTTAGAGGGAAGAAACATCTCGTCCTGATCTGGGCGGAGGGGGGAGGGTGGGGGAGGGGAGGGGAAGGGGGGTGGGGGGGTCCCACAGGAAGTGAAGAGAGGTGAGGTTTTGACCAGGATGTTGTTAGGGGGTGAAAATTTTTGTAAGGTCTAATAACCTGGTGTCAAAATATCACAGTTATTACAACAGTCATGCATTTCAAAGACTACTTTAACTTTGAAAACTAACAATTATACTGTATATACTTCTAAAAAAAAAACTAAAGGGAACACTTAGTCCCGGTTTGACTTGAACTCCTCTCATATGTGTATGCATGGCTCAAGTCAAACCGGGACTAAGTGTTCCCTTTATTTTTTTTGAGCAGTATATATGAAAAGATTTAATCTAATTGTTTATATACATCTGATTTATATATCAGCCAAAAAAAAATTTATACACACTTCAGGAAGAGATAAACTTGTATAAATATTTTAATACTAAATTTATTGCTATACATCATTTATTGATCTATATGATAATATTATGATAATATTATTAATATTATATTCATATAATATACATCATGCTATTTCTCTTTCCCTGAAGTGTGTATACATTTTTCTGGCTGATATATAAAGAGATAATATAATATAATCTTATATAATATGACCATACATACATGATTTTGTCATCATTTCTATGTCAGTATATATCATTAACATTATATAATATAAGTAGAATATTTGCAAAAAAATCATTCTAAGTGCTCCTTGTAAGGGGCGTGGCCAAGCAGTTTGTGCTTGACTTATAGTAGGTCACATGATCATAACGTACTCGGGACGTTCCTAGGTTAAAAACTCTCTAACACACGCGTTTATGCGTCGCGTTCATTCATTCATTCATTCTTCATTCGCTGAATTAAACATCTATAACAATTACACCTACATTTGCTTTGTACAGAAATTATTTACAATGTACATAGTAGCTACAACACCTTCCCTATCTGAATTGATTTAACTCTGACTCTGAGTTTATAACAATATGTTACGTGTCTAACTCTAGATCCTTTAGTGCAATATTTTTATCATCTCTTTCTCTCTCTGATCTTTGTGTTGTTGTTGTTTTTGTTCTTGCACGGCCCCGTCTCATCCCCTTCCCTATTCATGAGGGTGGCCCCAATAAAGCAGGAGCGTCTGGGAGGCAATAAATAGGAATATGAAGCATTTATTGCTGCTGCAATGACTTTCAAGCTGGACTCTGATGAGAGCTGGGTTCACTGGAGCGAGCAGAGATGCAGACGTATAGCATGCGCATGACACCTTCACTCACAACAAGGTGTACATCTGTGTGGTGTGTGTGTGTGTGTGTATTAAAATAATTACAGCTACAACGTCTGAACATGGCACTCATTGACAGGTAACGTGTGAAAGTGTAAAACAAAAGGGCATTGATTGCACAACCTGGTGTAACGAACGTCAGACGGGTGTACGGTAGGTTTACGCTTTATTGTTTCATCCAGAAAAGAAGGAATATAGAGATATATAGCGAGAGAGAGAGAGAGAGAGAGAGTAGGCGGGGATCTTATCTACGCCAGTAATGTCTAACGTGGGATAATGAACACCGTGGAGATAGAAAGCATATACTGTGGAGTGATGGAAAAATCAATAACGCATGCATAGGGTTTACTAGGACGCGGCTTTAGGCATTAAATGTAAAGATTTACCTTCGCTTTTTTTTTTTTCAATATGAAATGAAACACAGCTCACATCATATTTTCTTTCAGTCATAACGCAGATTAGTGATGACCGTAATGTCCTGTTTACCATTGCGTCTTTTCCCCTGGACTTGTAATAGGTATTCTTTGCTAATGAACTGTTTTATAACATTCTCATTACACCGTGATATATATATATATATATTTTTTTTCTGTCTCATCTGTTGGACAGACTTTCTCACAGCTACTGTAGACATCTCAACTTGATGTTTGATTAAAACAAATTCATTAACGCTTCCGCTTACACTAACGCCGCTCGCTCCCGAAGTCAGGGCCCGTTCTCCGTAAATCTGAGGATATAAATTCAGAAAAACTTTCCCGCATCTTAAACATAATAAATCCTGACATCCTCAATCACGGGGCATGGTTTGGCCCGAGCTGCTCCACACGGTCCAATGTGGGAGGTTTAAAGAGATCTGAACATCTTAAAGAGATCTCAGTGTTAGAGAGAGAGAGAACCTCCATCTCATGGAATGTCCACGATGAACAAAAACATGATAAAGCCCCGGCTGGGTTAAACAGGGTCCGCAAAAAAACGCAGAGACCCGTAAAGAAGATGAAGCTGCATAGTCTCCGGAGCTCAGATATGAACACTGAGAGCCAGGAACCAGGAGCTTGAAACGTAACCCCTGACGAGACAGCGCAGTAGAAGGGGCACGTGTGTGGTGTACTGTATGTATGTGTGTGTGTGTGTGTGTCCGTGTTTATATGTATGACAAAGGCTATGGATGAAGGAGAAAGCCTACCTACAAAGCCCAGGCTGTCTAGCAGGATTTGAGTGCTGTGTTGCTGCTGGAGATGATGCGCTCTGCTTTGATACTCCGCGAGAGATTATAGCAGGAGAGAGAAGTTAAAAGTAGACTATAAACATTCGAGCTCGTTGTCTCCTCGGCTCACGTGTCCGCGCCGGCCATCGGTTTGGGGTTTGAGGGCATTTCCGTGGTATATCTCTGCTTATGGCTTTGTAGCTATAAAAGTATCACATGAGGTTGGTGGTGCGAATAAAATTGTCATGTCAAGCTGAGGTTCAAGTCCTATTTTAGTAACATGAAACGATTTGGTTTGGTCACTAACAGCATTCAAGGGGTGGTCTCCTTAAGACTGAAATTTGAAATTTTATTTAGTCCTTTTGAATTTGATCTATAAATGATCAATGCCATCTTTCACCCAGGTGGTTTGTAGCCAATGTAGCCAAGGGTTCGATTCCTCGCTTGGGTCTGTGTGCGGGGACTCACCATGTTCTCCCCGTGCTCACCGGGTTTCCTCCGGGTACTCCGGTTTCCTCCCACAGTCCAAAGACATGCAAAGAAGGCTAATTGGCGTCCCCAAGTTGCCCGTAGTGTGTGAGTGACTGTGTGTGTACTTGTCTGCCCTGGGATAGATTGGATTAGGATGATAAGCGCTATAGAGAATGAGAGAGAGATAAAATGTCACTTTTTGTACTAACAAACTCCTGCCCCAGCAGAAACATTACAGTATGTGGACATTAATTTGGCAAAGTTGTGGACATTGAGACGACGTTGGAACAACACTGACGATGGGATCACGTGGAACAAATGCCCTCAAAAATAAAAATACAAAACAATATTAATACCAAACTGATGACCTTAGTGATACTCGAGCTAAACTGGACGACTAGGGGGCACGCTGTTGAGGCTGGAGCCGATCCCATGAGACTTAGGGCACAAGGCGGGGTACACCCTGGACTGGGTGCCAATCCATCACGCCAATAAACTAATTTGCATGTCTTTGGGAGGAAACCCAGCAAGGACGGGGATAACATGCAAACTCCATGCACACAGAGATGGGAATCGAACCTGGCAGAGAATCGAACCCGGACTCTAGAGATGCAAGGTGACAGCGCTAACGATTAAGCCACCAACGTCGTATTTGTGTTGTTTATTCAACGTTATCTCAACGTCATTTTATCAAAGTCGATCTAACTTTTAAAACAACATCGCACAGTCTTTCCATCTATGTTACAGCGATCCTCCAGTGTTGCCCGCTGTAATCCAGCCGCCCCTATCCCAGTCATGGTTATTCCATAAGGAAAAAGTGAGTGTAAACTCTAGCCATTGTTTCACTACAGACATTTATTTCCTTCCCTTTCCATGTCGAAGTTAAAGTATCTGTGTGTGGTGTCTTATTTCTATTGATTTCACTCCTACCTGCTCTATAAGGCTGCAGGGTCTTCTTGCCTTAAGTGTTTCATTTGTTCCGTTCACGAACAGTACACGATGAATCTGAATCAATCGGACAGCAGGATTTACCCACCGTTATTTATCCTTATATTCATTTCTTTTTTTCACCTATAACACACAGTAATAGCCTAAAAATGTTTTGTATAGAACGCCTTCACAAATCGAATTCACAGGGATTAAAAATAGCACGACGTTTCAGCAGCCGATTCCTGAAAACCCGCCATCTTAACCAGGAATGAGCAAGTAGCTCGGAAGGCTCTCCCAGAAGATCCCGGATTTATGAGCGGCCTCGTCGTAGCGATTAGCCAAAAAGGAGTCTCCGTCGCGAGCGCTCGTGAGGCGAAGTCGTCTCCTCGCCAGTCGACGAGGTTAAAAAGCCAAGCACAACATCGCTTTCTGCAAACTACACAGCACAATGCCGATTAGGCCCATTACCTCATAATGGAAATGTATTAGTGGAAAATACCACATAAGCGGCGCACATGTCGGCGCGCACCGCAGAACGACTCCTCCGCTCCGAAGTGATGGATCGTCGTGCTCCAGAGCCGAGGTGTCTCTGAAATGTGGATTCCTGTTAAATTACGGCGCAGATATGAATCCTGTTTGTTTAATTTACGGTCTCATGGAACTGTAATCAGCGGAGGCCTGCAGATTCTCCGGAATGTTCCGGAGGGTCAGGAGCCAATGGAAAACAGCTTGCGCGGCTAATTCGGAAGGTGCGTTTCAGCTTACTGATTCACCTAAATGTCTCATGGTCAGAAAAAAAACAAAACAAAACAAAAAACACAACAATGTTAGCATTAACATACAGGAAATGCAGCGATTTGGGTTTTTGAGTGTGGCGAAGCAGAACTGCGGTACTGGATGACCGAGCATGCTCATGATCGAACGCTCCCCTCATCAGTTCCACTGACTGGAATCGACATCAGACTCCGATGCTCATCAATGCGATAATTATAGAGGGTTAATGTCAACATTTCTGTTAAGTATTGCCTCCCGTGCCATAAACAAGTTCTCAGTTACAGCCCAATCAATCGCAGTCTGAGCGACTGAAAGATCTTGGATTACAGCGCGAGTGTTTTGCCATGCTTTTAGAGCGCTAATAATGGCCTTTTCAGTCAGTCTTTTAATTACGTTAATCAAAGATGGAGGCAGTCGGGGCAAATGGATCCCGCCGTTCTTCTCTGTTATAGAACACAGCGGCGTAATTAAATTATCCCAAGTCCACTGGCGCTTGAAAAACACTTTAAAAAGATCACGCATGAGTATGACTTCATGGCAGAATTAAATATTTTTTTGCTTTCCATTTACTAATAACGCTAATAATCCATGCGAGATAATTAAGTGGGATTGTATTGTATTTGCCCCGTGATCTGTCTCTCGCTCCTCGAGCTGAGGCACTCTGTGGTATTGATGTCCAAACAGAAGACAAGCTGTTAGTCCTCGCTCTCAGCGCTCGGCTCCGAGTCAAGGTTGAAACTAAAGTATGATCAGGCTATCGATCGCCTCCGAGACGCACCTCAGTCAAAATTATTAATGAACGAGCGGTCGAAATCATTAGCGAGGACAAAAGCATCGCGGCGATAAACAATTCGTTTTGCGGCAGGAGGTTTATCAATCGACCGCTGCTTGATTAGAAAGAAAAAATAAATTCCTCGTTTGTATACATATTCCTTTGTGATATACCGTATATTTAGCGGCCTCTTATTCATCACTCGGGTAATAGATACTAAGATGATGCTTATTATAAGCTCGCCATAACTCAGGTGATTATTTCTAATCGACTGAAGAGCCATGATTCAGAAATCATTAGTAGATACCCTACAACACCCTTGAGTTGTGGTTTATTTTTCGAAATAAAGACCTCGGTGTCCCAGACGAGCTGTGAGCTGGACCATGTGCCCGGAGGTGATCGTTCAGTTCCTCGGCGTGTTAGATCTCGGCCTTCAGAGGGCCTGGACGCTGCCGTCGTGCCCTCCATCGGCTTCTCTCACGGCCCTGCCCTGGTTGGTTGTGCTGCTTGTCCTGTATCTCAGGGTGGAGATGAAGTGATCCTCACAGACCCTGAGAAAGAGGAAGTAAGAGACAGAGAGAGACACCGAGAGAGAGAGCAGATTTATTACTGTTGATTCTATTCTTGGTCGCCTAAATCGGCTAAATTCCTAGAAGAACATTCTGCTTCACTGGAAGTGAGACTCGGTGCGGACAATGTCGCGTTTCATGTTTAAGGAGATTATTCATTCATTCTTTCACCTTCTATAACACTTTTCCTGTATACGGTTGCTGGGGGCAAAAATTGGCGTGCATCTTGGACAGACACTCCATTTGTCTTTGGAGGAAACTGACCAAGCACAGGGAGAACACACAAATGCATGGCGGGATTCAAACCCTCGACCCTGGATGTGCAAGGCGACGATTGCAAAGGTTTGACTATTTTTACTACTATTAGCAAAATGAATGCTAGTTAATAATGCTAGCTAATACGCTAGCAAAACTTATTCACCTCATTTAAACTTGTGTATAATAGGAATAAGCTCACGGTGTAGATCCGTGGAGGATCTGGTTAAATATCAAACTCTCAGCCAGAGATAATTCTTGTAAAAAAAAACAAAAAAAAATTGTTACAGTTGTTATTGTTTTCGACACGGTGTATTAGTGAACTCTGTTGGAAACGTGAGCGGCTTGCTGAAAATGTTAGCCGCGTGTGTGTTTGTGTACGTCGAGCCGGGGCTTAAAAGCCTGGCCGTGTTGTGCTCTTCGTGATTATGACTCTAACACATTTAGGTGATTGTGTACACAACGTTGAGTTCAGATGGCAGGGTGATGACTAAAAGATGTAGGTCTGCATTATTTTATGACCTCTTTCTCTCTCTCTTTACGTCTCTCTCTCTCTCTCTCTCTTGCTCACTCTCCTGACTCGTGCATTAGCCTCGTACCACTAGCTGTTCTGCTCCCAGCGCTGCCATTAACATTAGCATGGCTGCTTTCTTCCTCGCTCGCTGCCATTTTCTCTCGCCTTTTTTTTTTTTTTTCCTATCCAGACACATACATAATAATCGACATAATTCAACAAATAAATATCGCAATCAAACGGCGGCCGGAGAGAAGCACTCGTTATTATTATAATGCACAACGGTTTGACAGCTGCGATGTTCGCGGCGGCGGCGGCGGCGCAGGGAGGATGGAGAGGTGCATGCAGAATCGACCATTTTCATCCGAGTGATTTTGTCCTAATGGCGGCTTCAGCGGCCTGGCTGTGCGCGCCCTCCTGCTGCGCTCCAGACTATTACTCAGCCAGCGCTCTCAATCACTTACTCATCTGGTGCTCTGCAACACTCGAACAGCAGGGTCCCTGCCATTGTTTTACGAATTCACAGCCCGGCCATGATCTTAGCTGGCTCTCTGAACGTGTACACATGTACAGTACATACATATTATATATATATATATATATACATATATATATATATATATATATATACGTCTGCGTGCATTGAATACCTTCCTGAACTGCACGATTGATGCTCTGATGGTCAGTGAAGATCTGAAGCAGTGAAGCGGAAATCATCTCGAGCCTTCAGATATCAACGATAAGTCCAACCCGTGGAGACGCTCGGCTCGGCTCGACTCGGCTAGGCTCGACTACACGCTCTCCACCGGCGAAGCTTTTCTGACATGGCGCACCGCATAAATATTTCACAGATTTGTTTATTTATTTACTCGAGTCATTTTATTAGAAGGAATCTTTCTTGGAAATGCCACAGTTAATATCGTGGTGCGGGGAAGAAGATGGAGAGGCCGGAGCAGAGTTATGGCGTGCACAGTGCATTCGGGTGACGTGAGCCAACATGCTAAACTCAGGAGGGGGGGAAGAGAGACAGAGACTGAGAGACTGGGACAGAAAGAGAGAGAGAAATGGGGGGATGCAGCGGTAGCAGAATATACCCGAGCAGAGCAAATGCCTATTCCTCCACCTCCACCCCATCCCATTTCTTTCTCCCCCCCCCTCGCTTTCATTTGCCTTGCAGCTGTTCTTAGCATGAGCAGGAAAAAATGCAGCGTATCGAACATAAATCAAGAGCCGAGACTTCACTTTCTCACTCGGCTGCTAGCATATCTGACGCCGAATTAAAGCAGGGTTTTATGATGTACGTAACCTTCCGTCCCAGCTGGATGTATCTGGAGCAACGAGAAAGAAGAACACATGCATGAAGGGAGGAGGCTGGAATTAAGAAAAAAACGGAGAGACCGTGTTAGTTTTCTGAAACATCTTTGCCATGTGTGTGTCTATTCTTCATCGTCGCAGTAGGGAGTGTGAAAAGGGAGGCTTTTGGAACGTATCAGTGATTATACAGTACAGGATATCTTCCTGCTGTTTCCGTTCTTATCTCTGGCCTCCAGAATATCAACCCTCACAGTCACAGTGTCCCGAGTGACGAGTGTGACGAGACTCTGTTTTATTCCTAATTAGTTAATTGATTGTAAACAATTCTCATGATTTAAAAAGCACCACCGTATTCCACCATAATGATGAACATATGTATTTGGTTTTAATCTGACATTTTTCATATTAGATTAAGAGCTTAAGTGCAGCTATATTTTTTTCCCCTTTTGAAAAACAAACGAACATGTGGATGCTGGTGTTTCTGACATGTAATGAGCGTTTTTTCTTTTTATTTTTTTTCTCCTGTTTTTCTTTGCAGATGTCTGGATGTTTTATGGTTTTAGGGATTTTTATAAACAGTATACACACTACCACTCAGATGAAGACACGGTCGTTCCTGATGTTTATTTTTTTCTATACTGTAAAGAAATATACTGAAGGCGTTTATCCAAAATACACAATAATCTCCTTTGAACAGTTGATATTGAGATGTATATCTGCTACTTCT
>JAQMYL010000019.1:20488948-20510101 GCA_030014365.1 Clarias pachynema
CTCCTTTGAACAGTTGATATTGAGATGTATATCTGCTACTTCTGCTCTGTGAAGCTTCATAACGGCTCTAATCTGAGCTGCTGGTTGTTAATTGGTGATTTCTCTAAATGAACGTCTAAACTAAGTTGGGGTCTTGTTTTTGAGGCAGTTTCATCATGGAGCTTGATGGGTTTTGCAAATGCACTCGACACAATACTGTTCTTGCAGGAAATGCTCCAGGACGGCTGACCTTCACGTCTTCAAATAACAACTGACTGTTATTGTTGTTGTTACATAATTACCTAATGCCGTATGTGTTATTCCATTGTTTTGAAAAAGGAAAAAAAAAATCAGTATTGTTCTAGAATGTGGAAAATAAATCCAAACTTTTAATGCCGGTCCTGTATAAATATGATATTTTTAACACAATTTTATCCAAACTGTAATAAAACACCTTCTGGATCAGACATGTGACCTAAAATTCAGTTTTTTAAATTTGTAACCAATAATCTATTCTAAGGTTATTATTATTATTATTATTAGTGCGGTAGTATTTCATTTGTTTAAATTTACTCTGCCACTTTATTCTTAAAAGAAAAAAGTCTACATTTAGTTTCTTACTTTCAATTGATAATTTATTTTCAAGATTTTGCCCGAAACATCACTTTACAAACAATATGATTCTTTTTTTTTTTTCCCGTCATATTTCTGCACGGCGTATTTAAATATTCACCGTTTGAAGAATGCAGGTGTTTCCGTGTTGCGAGTTCCGTGTTTAGAACGGTGTGTTTCGGTTCCCTCGTCAAAACCTGAGACGAGGTTCAGCAGGTCCGTATATAAAACTGCCAGACTTTCCGAAACAAGAGCTGTCAAAACCATGTAGGCACAAAATCTGCAAAAAAAAAAAAAAAAACCTTTCAGTTGGTACACCTTCGCCTGATGGTGACTCCCACGTTAAATAACCAGCCTGTCCGATTGTGCTCAAAAATAAACATGGCCGAGAGAACGTACTGTACGGCTGGGGATAATCTGGGATCCGGGTTTATTTTGGTTTCCGGGGATTTTCTCTTGTACTGGGGTGATTCAGCGGCTTGGGTTTCATAGTGCTGATACTGGCTTCTTGCGTCACCTTCCCCCGTCTGCGTCTCTTCCTCCAGGCGGCTTGTTAAACCACGGTTAGCTAAGACACGAGACTCAGCACATGACACCAGCTTTTCTGGCTCTGCCGAGGCCAAAGAACTCAGCGGAAACAAATATGTGCATGACATCACCGCTGGAACTTAAGGCTGCTGTGTTATTGCTTTCTCCTACACACACCATACACTCCATACACAAGCTCTATCTTTCTCTTTATATGTGTGTGTGTGTGTGTGAGTGTGTGTGTGAATGGCAGTGCTGGTAAAGTGCTCAGCCTGTGTGGTGCGCGGTTCTCGCTCTGGATTCTCTCGTGGCTCGAGGGGTCAGCGTCTGGGCACCGGCTGGAGTGGGTGGGAGGAGGGGGGGAGAAAGAGTGAGAGAAGATCAGAGAGGAGGCGAAGGTGTGGAGTAACTCTACCTCCACAAACTCCCTTAACGTCATCCATCAGGGAGTCCACACCGTCTCTGAGCTTCACCCAGCGAAGGTTTTTTTTTCTTTTCTTTTTGTCGTTGTTGTTGTTGTTGTTGTTCTGAGAAGTTCTAAGGTTGTGCTTCTTAAAAACAAGGGACGGCGAACTGCACCTTCGCAGCGTGGCTGTAAATTTCATCTTTTTTTCACTTGATCCCTGTAAACATAAACACGATGGTATCATATCCACGCAGCTCCAGCTATAAATCTCGAGCCGACACGTGAGAAATCTTCATGCGGACGAGCGGGCCGCGAGCGTGACCCCCGCTACCCTCGAACAACCAGCCCTCATGTGCTCGGCAGCTTCTAGAGCAGACGGCCGGGAATTTCTGTCTTTGGAAGCGATAGCTACTGTCTATATAATATTTAGGGCCTATTCACGGAGCAGCTGGCGAGAGAATAAAAGGGCTTCCGCTCCTCCAATCTTCCGGAGAAGGATGTGGTCCTGCTCCTGCTCCTCCTCTCCTGCCTCCGCGCAAATAGCACTACATAGGAGACAGTTGTTTCTGGCCGCCCCTCCGCCTGTCATGGCTGTCAGACCAAATCCCATGACTTATGGTTCCTCCAGATGTAAGAGATTTCTAAGCTGCCTCGAACAGCCTGCGGTTTTGTGGTGTGAAAACGGAGAGAGAGAGAGAGAGAGAGAGAGAGGAGTTGAGTTTGTCTCATACGAAACATCAACACGAGTCTGTGTATCCTTTTTTTTTTTCTGCTTAGTGGGCTGATTTTTAAAAAAAATAATTTGTTGCTGTTTTTGGTTAGTCGTTCCAGGTTTCATAATCCCTAAAACTACAGATGGTGTCCATTAAAAAAAATAAAAAGACAAACAAAAATATTTACAGATGAAAAAAAAAGTAAAAAAAAAAAAAAAAAACGTACTGAAATCCCCCCCAAAAAATTATTCTTTCTTTCTTTTTTTTCTTTTTCCTAAAGCGTGACGTAAAAAAAAAAAAAAAAAAAGAGACGGAAATTGGAAATGACTCCTTAACTTTGTTATCCTGTTAGTGCGTCTTGTTAAGACTTTGCAACAGGACAGTTTATTTGAAATTATGACGGCATTAAGTTCACTAATGTATCTAGTTCAAAAGAGAAAAAATAAAATAAAAAGATCGATATGTGTAACCCAATCCCACACTCTCTTGACTCGGGTCTCTTTTGGGTTGGATGTATTCACCCCCCCTCCCCCCCATCGCTCCTCCTCCTCCTCCTCCTCCTCTTCATCCTCCCTCTTTCTTCTCTTAAATGGTAATTTAATTTGCAGTCACTAAAACCTTCTCTGTAATTGCTGATTGCCATGACTAGAGCTGAGTGTGTATTAGATATGCCTCCACCCACCCACCCACACACACACACACACACACACACACACTCACACACTCACACACACTCACTCACACACAATGCACAATGAGTTGTGTGATGTCACACGGCCACCTTTTGACTTTTTCTTAATTATGAGCTTAACCTCGTTCCTGTCCGGCCTTCAACCCGTCAAACGTCCGAGAGTCTCCGAGACTAAATTAACTAAAATGGTGTTAATCAGGGATGGGTTGGGGGGGGGAGGTGGTATTGGTGATGTGTGGGACATGTGGAAGTGATTGATGTGTGTGTGTGTGTGTGAGTGAAGTAAAGGTAAGGCAGCGTGCTGAATGCCAGATGCCGGGTCGTGTCAGTGTAACCTCGGGTCTGTTTTATGTGCAGCCAAACCAACCGCATGACTTTCTTTTTTTGTTTTTTTACATTTCTTAATTTTTTTCACAGGCAGCCTCTGAGAAAGAGAGGTAAAGAGGTACGGAGACAGCACCGCCACGCGAGGATGCAGAGTGCGGAGCGATTAGTGTATGTGTTTGATCCAGACTCTACAGAAAGTAATTCCGTTCCCCCGTCATTACAGGTGCCCCTTCATGTTACACCTCTTTTTTTTTCTCTCTCTCTCTTTTTTTCTTCATGATTAATTTATTCATCTTCCGCATCACACGGCGCTCTGGAGCCGGTCGCTTTGTTCCTGGCGAAGTAGTCGAGCAAAACTCTGCTGAAAGACAAAAAAAAGAAAAAGAAAAAAACGTGACTCATATCGACGGGACGGGGGGGAACATATTTCTCCCGCTCTGGAAATTCAAAGCCAGCGGCGGTGCACTTTACACTGGCTGAGAAAGAACAGAGACGAGCGACGCCTGCGTGCAAACGTGACGTCATCCGAAAAGTGTTTGTGTTTCATTTCTGATAGGCATCGCAGCCGTCTCAGTCTCTCACCACAACGTGATTCTTTTTTTTTTTATACACTTATTTTTATACACTTTATTTATATCCATGTGATTTTTTTTCCTAATGTATTATTTTTTTATGAGATCCTTATACGTGTGATTCTTATATTTCAATAATCACACATAATTCAAGCGTGACAATTAATCATACTTTTTTTTTTAACAGATATGATTCATACACGTGATTTTTCACATTTCATTCTTGTACATGATTCATTTATTTCCGTATATGATTCCTATACATTATTCATCAGTTCTGTTCACATTTGATTCTCACACGCAATTCATTTCCTTTCACGTACAGTACGATTCCTACACGTGATTCATTCGTCACATGTAATTCGACTCCTACAAATGATTCATTTATTTTGATTCATTTCCTTTCGCACACGATTCCTGAACATGATTCATTTCTATTTACATGCGACTCCTACACGTGATTCATTTATTGTCGCATTTGACTCGTACACATGTTTCTTTGATTTCCAGATGTGATTTAATCACTTTACCATGTGATTCTTACACCCGATTCATTTATTTTCACATTTGATTCCTGTCCATGATTCATTCGTTTTCTCCTGTGATTCCTTCACAACGTGCGTACCGGTACGGTGGTGCAGCGGTTAGCACCGTCGACTTGCATCTCCAGGGTCCAGGTTCGATTCCCGTCTCTTTGTGCTTGGAGTTTGCGTGTTCTCCCGGTACTTGGTGGGTTTCCTCCCACAGTCCAAAGACATGCAGATTGGGCTAATTAGCGTTCCCAAATTGCCTGTAGTGTGTGTGTGTGTGTGTGTGTGTGTGTGTGCCCCTGATGGATTGGCACCCTGTCCAGGCTGTACCCCACCTTGTACCCTAAGTCTCCCATGACCCTGTTTACAGGATAAAGCGGTATAGATGGTGTGTGAGTGATTCCTACACATGATTCAGTCCTTTTCACATTTGATTCCTGTTCATGATTCATCTACGTGATTCATTTCTTTTTCATCTGTAATTCCTACACATGATTAAATTATTGTCACATGTGATTTTTTTTTCCCACATTTGTTTTTTCACGTTTGTGATTTTTATCTGATTCGTTTATTTCCCATAAAGAAGATTCATTTATTATCCACAAGGTGTGGAAGTTCTACTGTACATGTGAATCTTCCATATGATTCATTTCTTTTTACACGTTAATGTTCTCACTTTATTTGCACGTGTGTTCAGACATGTCGTCTCTGTTCAGTTATGAAGACTATCCAGAGGGTAAGGAACAAAAAGTGAGGGATGGTTTTAGACGTGGATGATGTAGCGGTGTGTCTACACTACATCAGAGTGTACAGTATATCTGGAACAGTAAGCAGGGATGTTCTTACCAGTACAGTAATTCCCCTTCACAGACGCTTATGACGTAGTTATTGTGTTATTTTAAACTGTTCTGATTATAATTGATTTAGTCTTCTATTCCGGCGTGGTCTCGTTTCTGTTTGGCGCCATTTTGATTCCTCTCCAGAGTTAATTAAAGTCTCCTGTAATGAGAGATTGACTTGATGGTAACACTTAAAGCTTTCTTTGAACTGCGCGGCCCATCGGTATCGCCGTTATCCTATTCTCCTCGTCTTTTTGATGAGCCCGGACACAATTAGCCACCCATTTTGACGTCTTAATTGCCGCCGTTCGATCCGGGAGCTCGGGTTACTTCTCAGTGCAGCGCGCGGCGTAATCTTTATAGATTATTGCACTTAGAGAGTCTTCCGCTAAATCTCGGTAACAGGTTGGGAATTAGCAGATCTTAAATAGCCGCATGACTCACTTTACCTGATCGCATTTGTTTGTGTGTTCGCTCGAGGCCTCCTTTTATTCTTGACAGAGTTTCCCTGGTGCTCAGTTTCCACACTCTCCACACTCAGCTGTGTCATTTCTTATTAAGGGCATGAAACTATCCTGCTCAGAGTCACAGTGTTCTCTGGCAAGAGCTATCAAAGGCGCGGTACAGAAGCCTTTCCATCATCTCGCCGTACGGAGTGAAAGGAAGAAAAAAAAGAAACGGGGATGGACAAGCAAACGAAATTATAAATGGGTAGAAGATGTTGCTGGTGTCATTCTGAGGATTTTTTGCTCTGAAGTTCTGGTCCTGTAGGAACATAAGGATTTTTTTGTTGTTGTTCTGGTTGTTTTTTCTTGTTAGACATGGTAGGAGGAGGACACAGTGTTCATTAAAACACAGCTGTAGATACTGCTTTAGAAAAATTATAGAATTAAATTCTTCTGTTTATTGCAAGAAACGATCACAGAACATTATGTTTATGCCTCAAATAACATGCGAGATTTATTTATTTATTTATTTATTTATACAATCTTGACCCCCCTCATTTCTTCATATTTTGCATCCAAAGCTCTTCTATCTTTAATGTAGACTTGAGGTCTCCAGGCTTCCTGAATAACTTTTTTTTCTCTCTCATGTTCAGTCCAGTCCCTGGATCTGAGCAGGTTCAGGGGAATATTGTTTATTTGTTAAGCCACACAGTGACCTATGAATCATTTAAGCATAAATAAAAACATTTTTAAAAAACTTAAGTCCTGACCCGGTGAGAAACAGGTGCAGATGATGACAGATGATCAGGTGATTAGTTTACTGCTGATGCTAAATGCTGAACAGACGAGAGGGGAAATGAGGTCGCTGCTGGTACGTAAACAAGAAATTTTAAAATTGTATCTTTAGGCACTTTGCAGCCTGTTGTTCATGTTTATTTAATTGAATCTACATCATTTTATTACATTTAATTGAATTTAATATAAAGAAATGAGGCCAGCTCAGGACTATAACACAGTAATGTGTGTATACAGTATATGCATACAAACTGATAATAGGTGAACTAGTTAATTTGGAGAAAATGAACTAAAAAGTAAACATTTAAACCAGTAAACAATGATTTTAAAATGTTTTACTTTTTATACAGTCACTACTTATTCGCTTACGATGCATTTAATAGATCTTTAACATTTACAACGTTTAGAAAATACGCCCAAACTACGACAATTTAACAAATAATAAAAAGTTAAAAAATTAAAAATAATAATAATAATGAATACTGTATATTAAAATGCAACATTTGGCAGCATAATAACCAACTTTAATAACCAACTTTTTGTTAGCTCTAATTTTACAAAAAAAAAAATAGTTTTTTTCTTTTCAAAAAGTTAGAAGTTGATACATTTGAAGGTATAGGTTTATTTTGGGGATCAAAATAATATTTAATTACTTAATTAAAAAGTGTTATAGCAGTTGGAACGATATATTAATATGCTACAGTGTTTTATTTATCTCGCTATTTAGCTTGTTTGTTTGTTTGTTTATTTGTTTGTTTACCCTCCTACCTAATGCATGTTGATGCCTAGTTATTTCCCCACAACCTGCCCAGACTCACCTAATGATCTCCTAACGATCTTCAAGAAGCCTGAACTTCACACTGCCAGCTGTGTCTGACGAGGTTCAGCTCTCCTTGAGCTCCGACATTTAAAACACACACACACACACACATACACACACACACACAATAAACTCCTGCGTGTTGGCTTTGGGAAGTCATCCTGCGAAGCAGCTCGGATCGTCGCGCCCCCGCTCGTGTTCACGGTGCCTTGTTGCATTACCATCGTGCCATGTTTAAACCATCAACCCCTTTACCCTGTGTATGCCACACACACACACACACTCACACACACACACACTCTAGCTTTCCCATAAAACATACACGTACATGTGCACAAAATAGAGTTTCACAGTCGTCTCAGCAGATTTCCTCGTTCGTCAGTGAGTAAAAGCGAGCGGCGCGCTCTCGGGTCATCGTATATCCTCTTTACGCCGAGGCTGATTTGCGCAGGAGTCTGTCCAGCGTCACCATCCGGGGCCTTGACATCCATATGGACCTGTTTATCCTTTTAAAACACACTGAACCATTTCCACCTGCCTTCTTTAATTTCTTGCCTGTTCATACATCTGAAACTCTTGTAAAAGAAAAGAAAAAAAAAACAACAACAACAATACACCTTATCTGGTTTAACATATTCAAATTGGTCTTTCAGGCCGAGATGGAACTTTGAACGTGAATCCGAATTTAGGAGAAAATTGAAGGGTGTTTTTATTTATTTATATATTTTTATGTTTTCCCCCCATCTGAAATGCCACGGGCTTCGTTATGCGTAGCCGTGATAGCTTGACTTATTGATTATGGGAGGCGGTACGCCCAATTTCAAAGAGAAGGGTAGCTATCTCCATGTAACTTTAGAGAATTAATTGGATTCGGTATGGACCTTCATGAGAAACACATGTCTGTGTTCTGCTGCAGGTAATAAGATCTCTCTCCTCGTGTAATGAAAGGCCACTGTACCGTCCAAACACACACACACACACACACACACACACACACACGCATACAAAGCCATAAAAATCACCCCCAAAAAAACAAGTAGCGCTCATCTCATCTCATCTCCTTCTGTCCTCTCTCTCTCTCTCTCTCTCTCTCTTTTCTCTCTGTGGGATAAAATCACATCCAGCGAATGCCTTCAGCCCTTTTTTTGGCATTTTATCAGCCCCCGTATACGATGCGTTTTCTTTGGAGTGGCCCAATTCACACACACACACACACACACACACACACCAGATATAAATACAGCGGATTAGGATACAGTCTAGTGTATCATCAGGTCATTAATGCTAATTCATCATCAAGCCCTGGGTGATGAAGGACAGAACATCTGTTCAAGGCATGATGTAGGAAGCGCCTCCCTTTTCTTGTTTCCCATGACGAGGCGCTTCAGGATTACCAAATGCTCCAAATCGAGGAGATCGTTCAAGAGATCGCGACAAACTACAGCTACTTTACTAACTTTATGTGCATTAATCACGACCTCCATCTAAAAACAATATCAGACTTGTAGGAGCTTAAAAAACGATTCTGAAGTGAAGCTAAGTCGTCACGTGTAGCTGTTTAATGCGCGGTTGCACGGGCTCATGCTAGTACGTCAAAACTTTCAACAAAATTGTTGTCTGTGATGATGTCATAAAACATGAATTGTTTTTTAGGACTGAAGTAGAACATGAAGGATAGACGTTATAGATAGAAAGTGTAGGAAAAATTTCTAGCTGAGTACGCGGTGCGCTGTTAGAGGAAAATAATCAATGTTTGGTGCAGTGCAGAGCAATCGGACATGAAGCTGAGGATTGTTGATTGTTTCCATGTGTTTTATCCCCTCTTGTACGTCATTAGAATCAATTAAACACCTGACATTTCATACTGGTTCATGAAGCGAGTTCCTGCTGTCTCTTATGTTATAGCAGCTGTAAACTAAACTTTCTCTCTTTAAGCAAACTTCCTTCTCAAAGCCCGAAAAATAAAAACTCAAATATATCAAATCCGAGGTCGTTATGTTAGTTAGAAAAGCGTGAACTATGATCACACGCAGATTTAGAGAAGAACAGGATCATATTTAACACGCCGCAGTCGCACACTCCGGTCCAAGAGGAAGAAATGTTTACAGATGGAAAGGATTTATAATTTCAGATAAAGCAGATACCCAAAGGCCAGTGAAGCTCATAAACATAAATCATTCATGTAGCGCTTATTGTTTTCAGGATAACAGAGTTAAGTTGAACAATTTTTGATTTAATAGTGTGAGAGTGTGTGTGTGTGTGAGAGAATGAGTGAGCGAGACAGAGAGAGACAGAGAGAGAGAGAGAGAGATGCACTGAAGCACCAAAGCTTGATAGTCTCCATGTTTGGAGGTTGAAGTGGCAGGAAGGCGGCTCACTCCGTCATGCTTTCTCATCCTGTGATGTGTACACTCTCTCTCTCTCTCTCTCTCTCTCTCTCTCTCTCGTTCCTTCCTCCCCTTGTAGAAAAGATGCCAGTGAAAGATAGGCGCCCTGTCTTTGTGTGTGCCGCTCACCATCCACCCCATTTCCAGTGCACTTCTAATGAGAGGCCGCGAGAGCTACATCAGGAATCGTCTCGAGCAGACAGCTTAGGCAGAACTTAAAATAGATAAATAAAATATTCTGTCCCCAAGAGAACTTTCACTTGGGAGAAGGAAAAAAAAAAAAAAAACTTTAAAAAAATAAAGTCTATTAGCCAGCTCGCTTTGTGTTTTAACCCCTGTCCTGGTGTGGTTTTGTTTTGTTTTTTTTTGCTCCTGATAACGAATCAAATTGAAGGTGTATTTAAATCTACAGTTTGTGAGACACACGGACGCTCGTGTTTCCTCTCTTCTGTGTTTTTTTTTTTTTTTTTTTTTTGTGCATCCGGATTTTGATCCTAATGCATCTGAGGGTTAAAAAAAAAAAAAAAAAAACAGTGCAGGTGAGGTTGTGTGTAATAGCACGCCCTGTCACTGCACCCCGCTTATTAAGATAAATATTGCGATGGGGAGATTTTCAGCAGTGCCTGAGAAAAAGGGACAGACACATTCATCTTGTGTGCGCTCGCTGTTTTTGGGTTGGCTGGAGAAAATGGGTTTAAGCCCCTTTAAGTCACCCCAATGTATGGAAATGTATGTGCATTTTTAAAAGCACGGCTAAATTTATTTCCCTCCCCCCCCCCCCTTCGCCCGTCTGAGCGTGCGCCTGATAGACCAATAGAAGGCATGATGGATGGACGTATAGAGAGAGACAAACAGACAGCAACACACACAAACACACACACACACACATATATATATATATATATACACACAGGCACCCTATATCGCAACTGGAACCTACTGAAGTATTCATACACACCTTTAACACAATCCATCGTTTCCCATAACGCCTCAGTGGCACTGACACGGAAACAAACCGACGCTTAATGACGGAGAATAACGTCGTCCGCGCTCTTTATCATCACCGCAGTGGAGCCGGAGTCACACCAAAGGACAGAAATCTGATTAATTTTTATTCTCTCTCTCTCTCTCTCTCTTTTGCAGTTAATGAGAAAAAAGTTTGCAAGTTTATTCGCACTGCTAATTATTTACGGAAAGTTAATTCCCTGAGTTGTAATTAAAATACATTCGACCGTTAGGAATGGATGAAGATGAAAACACGCCGATTCGTTTTTTTTTTTTTTTTTTTAAACGTTGTAAACTTTATAATTATCTTTACTAAAAGTCAAAAGTGCATTTCTGGAATATTTCAGGGAGGGAATTAATTAGAAACCAGTGAGGATTGTTGGCAAAATAATTGCTGGTGGATTTCGCAGGGACAAATGAAGACACTGGTATAAATACACACCCTGTAATGTGTCAGTATAACCGGCTTTTAATAGCAGCTTCTTAGAATAATAATAATACTACAAATAATAATAATAATAATATTTTTGTTTTATTTTAAAGTGAGAAAATGTCTGCTTTATTTAAATTCAGCGAGACAGAATCAGGTTGTGTTGTGATCTCAAGCCGCCATTTTTGCTTTCGCTCAAGCAGACATGTGATGTCACGATGCATCATACAAACAAAACAAAAAAAAAACCCAAAGGTGCAGACAAAAAAATTTAATCTTGCTTTCTTTTAACCGCTTTCTTTCTTTCTTTCTTTCTTTCTTTCTTTCTTTCTTTTATCTAGCTCTCTTATGCAACCTTTACCGTAACCAAACGCAGGGCCGTGGATTTACTCTTCATGTGGCGAACACATGACCGAATCGCTTTAGTGAGTGTGTGTGTGTGTGTGTGTGTGTGTGTGTGTGTACGTACAGGCCCAAAGGTCTCAGGAAATGACCTGCACTTGGGTGATTGAGGATATCCTTGAACTTGACAGTGAAGGAGAGCGGGTTGAGGAGGGGGACAGGCAGGGGGGGGGGGTAAAACCCAAATACAGACGGACAGACGGACGAAACTCTCCGAGTCTGGAGTGGGTTCATGGGTTAAACCAGGAGGGGTGAGGACTAGGACCATGAGGACGGACCTTCCAGAGTCAAGGCGGTCCACTGATCCATTCTCCATCTCTCTCTCTCTCTCTATCTCTCTCTATCTCTCTCTCTTTATGACTCTCTCTATCTCTTTCTCTCTCTGTATCTCTGTATCTCTCCCTCTCTCTCTCTCTCTCTCACTCGGTCGGCCCGGCAGAACCTGCTTTTAATAGCAGACTGTCAGGACGCGGGCTAATTGGCCGTCCAAGAACCCCAAAGGTCTCTCTTGCACAAATTGGGGAAAAGGGCATCTGCCCCCAATCTGATGTGATTCCTTTGTTACAGTCGTGTCTATTATCCAAGAAGCTCATGCTTTTTTCTTTCTTTTTTTTTTTTTTTGTTAAAAATTAAATTAAATAAATAAAACAAACCTAGCTTTAAGGGACTGTTTTCATGCAGGACATTTTTTTTTCTCCGGCAGATTGAAAGAGCACGGCAGATTGGAAGTAAATAATAATAAACTCAGCAGAAAGGCAAACATATTATATTTTCATTGTTGCTGAAAGATTTAATTTAATTCAAGTAAAATTCCCCGCTGGCTTCCAATTAAAAACAGAGTTTTTTTTTTTTTTTACCTCGCCCTGAGGGGGAACAGCTAATTATTCTGTTGACTACAGTTGTAGGGGGGAGTGTACACAATTAGTATGTGGTGTGCTTTCATCTCCCACCCACAGCCCCCCCACCCCCCCCCCCTTCGCTTGTTTCTTTTTCTTCATTCAATTTTAATTGTGCTAACTCAAATATAATTGCTTAATTAGAGAGAGAGGAGTAAAAAGCAGCAGACTTCAGGACGGTGGCGTCTCGACGGATTTGATGTGTGTGTGTGTGTGTGTGTGTGTGTGTGTTTGTGTGTTTGAGGGAGTTTTGAATGATGTCGTTTTTACTAGAACTTCCTTGATGGTGATGAATTAAACGTGCAGGGATGAACATCGAGCTTCTGTAATCGATACACGTGGTGAGATTGATTGATTGATTAATTAATTAATTAGACACATAAGTTAAGCATTGCTAGACTGTGTGATAGTGCGCTGTGTTAGAGTTATCGCATCTGTTTTGGGAGTGGACCGTAGTCATGTATGACCTTATAAGGGAATAAACAGAGTTTCTCGCATTTTTGTAGAGGCAGATTCACAATGAAGTGCAAATGAAGATGACGAGGAATAAGAAAAAACTCACACACCATGGTCTAATTGTTAAGCTACCCAACATGCTACATACTGTATATATATATATATATATATATATATATATATATACAGACTCACACACCAAAAATAAAAAGATGTTTTCAATTTAGCATGGCTCTGCGATCACGATATCACTTTCTCCGAGCCGTTCCAGACCGGGATGGCCGCAGCCGTCTGAGTTGATCACCTCGGCGAGCTCAAAGGCTTTCTCCAGGAAGAATAATTCCACAGTTGCTGAGGTACTGAAAAAGCAATCTGCACAAATACCCCGGGGTCATGTCTTCGGCCGGATGATTTGTGTGAAATGTCATACATTAAATATAAGTTTAACATTCAGGCCCGAACACTAAAACACTGCTGTTTTGCTCCTTACAAACCCTACAGACCTGCATTAGGCTTTAGCTTTTAGGTCCTGAGCAAACAAAAAAAAATATATATTTAACATTAAGTGAGTTCCCAATACACACACACACACACACACACACACACACACACACCTGCCTCCTATACATCTAGCCAATTTGAGAAAGAAAACTAACACCAGTATGCAGCTGCATTTCATTTCACATATGCAACTCAAACTTTTTTTTCCATTTGACTTTCTTTTTTTTTTCTTCACCCGAACCCCAATTCGCCGCCGTGCACGCGCGCACGCCCGCTCCTGTCTTAGCAGGTATGAGTTTCATCTGCCATGCAGCGAGAGAGAGGACAAAGCTGGTAACTAATTCATAAAGTCCGGACGGAGATGCCAAAGCGAGCGCCGTCTCCGGGGACGTCTCAGAGCCAATCACGCCACACATCCTCCTGTCCATTGTACTCCATGAGATGTGACAGAGGTGCTACAAAGCATGTCATTCTCGAGATGGACAATTGATGCACGCACACTCACACACACACACACACCTCCCTTTTTTTTAGTTTTATTTTTTGATTTCTCCGTCATCTCCTCCATTTTCCTGTCTGCTTGCTGTTTGTGTTTTGTTTTTGTTTTTTTTTCCTTCAGAAAGTTTCTCTCGGAGTAATCATAAAAAATAATAAGCCTGGGTGTAGGCTGAGAAATATCCCGAAATCCAGAAATCCATGGCGATTTTACAGCCAATCAAAGCTGGATGTAATTAGACGGAGGGCTCTTTGCGTGAGCCGTGTTATTGTTGTGTGCGTTTCTTTCTTTTCTTTATTATTATTTTTTTATTGTTTTTTTTTTTTTACTTGAAGGAAATGTCAAAGGCCTAGCACTTACAGCCTGATATATAATAGCACTTCTGCTACAATTCAATTCAATTCCGTTTTATTTGTATAGCGCTTTTAATAACGGACATCGCCGCAAAGCAGCTTTATAGAAATATATCAGTTCCGGATATAAATTTTAGATTTGTACGTAATGAGTAACGCAGAACTCGGAAGCGACGGTACTGTGAGGAACCAGACGAGAACTCGCCGGGAATAATGCTCTCCTGTGAGCGTGTGCTGTAAAGTCAGGGAAGACGTGAAGGAAATTCATTCTAGTTTTAATACGACGTACGTTTGAATTTCGGCTTTCAAGCTATCGTGACACACCGTGATAGCAGAAGTGTTCAGAGAGAACCTCGTGGTGTATCTTCTGAGCTGAGCGTATCTTCAGGATGTCCGTGTGACGGCGTCCTCCTCAGGAGCAGCAGGTGGTTCCCGAGCTCTGAGAGCTTCAGGATACGAGTGTCGAGTAATTAGTTGTGTAAAGTGCATGCGTTCGTTTGAAAAACACATAAAACACACCAGGGTTCTGTGAGTGTGTGACATTTCCACATGTAGAGCTGATAGATAGATAGATAGATAGATAGATAGATAGATAGATAGATCTTAGACGGCTGGATCGATCGTTCGATGGGAAAAAAAATAATGAAATTTCATGTGTCAGTTTTTTTTTATTGCTTTAATTAACAATTTAATTTATTATAATTTTATTTATTATAATTTAATGTATATGTTTGCAATACAGGTTATAATCCTACAGGTGGCGAGCTCTAAACTATTCCCTGAAGTGAACTAAGAAATTAAATTGAATCAAATTATTACAATCGTTATACTTACAGGAGATGGCAATACAAATCAAATCGGCACACAAGTATCGTGATAATATTGTATCGGGTGACCCCTGGTGATTCACATCCCTGATAGATAGATAGATAGATAGATAGATAGATAGATTATTGATCCCAAAGGAAATTCCAGGTGGATGAATCAATCGAACAATTTTAAAGAAAAAACGATTCAGTTTCATGAGTCAGATATTTTTGTATCACTTTAATTTATAATTTAATATCTTATCATTTCATTTATACGTTTGCGGTACAGGTTATAATGTAAAATGTTTCAGTTCCTCTATAATCCTACAGGTGGTGAGCTCTAAACTATTCCCACAACACAGCTGTGTGAATTATTTGCTAAAAATATAAAATAAATAAACGAAGAAATTATATCAAATAAAATGTATAAAATCGTGATACTTAACCGGATGGCAAAACCAATACGAACCGGTGCCTAAGTATCGTGATAATATCGTATATAATATCGTATATAGTATCGGGTGATCCCTGGTGATTCCCATCCCTCATAGATACAGATAGAAACATTCACACATAGATACAAACAGTTCATACCTACATACCAAAGATACCTGTAGACTGATTTATTCATGTTTTTTTTTCTTTATTAATACCGTACTTTACCAAACATTTTGTGTGAATGATCCTGAATGGACATTTAGTTTTTCTAATATCAAACTCTTACACTGGATTTGCAAATTAAAATGTGTAAAATTCATATTCAGGTACTTTCTGAATGTTTTATGTTGGTTAAAAAATTGTAATGAAATGTACGACACTTAATGGTAGGTGGATAAATTTGTCGAGTTGTTACACTAGTGAAGAGCGTCAGAACGAATATAGTGACGAAATTAGATTCAATACAATCAGACTAAATTAACCTCTGTTATCATTAATCATCCATGATGTTTATTTGTAAAAGAAAATAAGCCTTCTAATAATCATTGTTTAGGGATCACTGACTATCTTGTTTTGCTTTTTTAATAATTTTTCCTGAGGTTAATCTTCACACACAGACACACACACATTATACTGTGTATATACTGTATATATTTATGGGTATGATTGTGGATTATTTTAATCTCGGTCCAATATGTAATCCTACATTTAAACCACTTTATGATTCAAACCTCAAAATTACAAATGTTCCATTAATAAGTATTATTATTATTATTATTATTGCTATTACTATAATTACATACTGTAGGGATTTATAAATGTGGTTCTTTTTAATGCGTCTGCGATTGTGTAATGAAATGGCGAACACGTGGAGTGTTAACGTACACTCGCTGCTTCAAAGCCCCGGCGCTGGTGTTGATGGAGCCAAGCGAGAAGTGGCCAGTTTGTTCATTTATTCTGGCGCGGAGATGAAACACGTCGTCACGTCTTTCATTCTGCCACTAAATGTATTTTTATTATTTTCTTCTTAAATTGTATACCTCACCTAGTCTACCCTGAGAACTCCCCGTCGTACTGTTTAATCCTTTCTTGGTGCTTTCTTTTGAATACTAAAAATGTGTATGAAGCAAAATTATTGGCACCATGAGAAATTATTTTATGTGCCTTTTAAACTGGATTTGGTTTTCTTCATATGCGCGTATAAATCTAAATATATGTATATACGTCTATAAAGCACACGGCCTGTGTGTGATCCCAGAATTTTCAATAATAATAATAATAATAATAATAATGAATCAGATGAAAAGCTGGTTAAGGAGCTTCGCCTCGGGTAGGCCTGCTATCTCTCCGGATAGTGAAACCCTGGACAATGGAGGTCTTAAAATGAGAGGACTGGATCAAAGAGGACTAAAAGGCCATCGCAATCCAATTGAAATATTTTCTAGGGATCTTAGGGAGGTAATGGATATGTGAGAGAAGAGAGACGTGCGCGCTGGCCATTTTGAATGCAACCTTAAATTACTTATGGTTCGGGAAAAAGATGGAAAATGCACGTGACACTCACGTGACGCGAGGCTTAATGCTGCCGAATCGGTAATAAACCTGCATCATAGGGAGGATTTATAATGAGAACGGTGACGACGGACGCGATTCGAAGTCGTGGAGGTGGAATGTTTAGTTTAGTTTAGTTAGATTGAACTTTATTTTCATCAGACTTCAAAATATTACGTTATATAATCAGAAGAGCCCCAGACACCTGTTCTGTCCGTTCATCTTTTATCATCTACAGTATTTAGTCACGAACACTTAACAGATCCAGAGTCTCTCCCGGAAGGGATGCCGATTCACCACACACACACACACACACACTCATACACTCAGCACCCTGTAAACCCACCAGCACGGCTTTGAGAGCTGGGAAGAACCCCAGAAGAAGAAACACAAAGTAAAAGATGTCAGTCGTTGGACCTCAGTCACAGTTTTCCGGTCCAGTGTTTTCTTTTTCCTGCCGCTGAGCGATCAGTCCGATTATTAACGGATTATTAAACTGCATAGAAACGTAGATCACGTTATATTTCAGAGTCACGGCGTGTAACGATGATGGACGCAGCAGGAAACAAGCGCTGCTGTCAAACTTTATAAACTGAACCCTGTAACGGAGTGTGTGTGTGTGTGTGTGTGTGTGGAAATGGAAATAACTACCTGTTTTATACATTTAATAAATACTTATTGAGATATGATATAATCATTTTTGAATGTTATGAGCAGACTAGAGTGTGAGGTTCAATACACACACACACTCACACACACACACACAACTACACACACACACAGAAGGAAAGAGAGAGATGATAGTATGTGTATATGCTGCGTAGATATGCATGTATGTTCGCTGTGGGTGTGTGTGTGTGTGTCCATCATGCACCTCAGGCATGTCTCACACACTCCTGTCCCACATTCCTTTCTACACACGGACGGCGTGTCAGTCACATGACCCCATCAGCCAGGTAGCACAGGTGCTTTTATGACACGTGTCTGAGAAGAGTGTGTGTCTGACCTCTGTTCACCACACACACACACACACACACACACACAGATTTCAGGTGGTGAAGTAGCTTATATCACAGCGCTCTTGAATTCTGGATTCTGATTGGTCAGCTGGTCTTATTCAGTATATATATATATACTGTATGTTATATACAAAGTCAGCCAAAAAATGTATACACACTTCAGGAAAAGAAAAATAGTATAATGTATATTATGTTAATATAATATTAATAATATTATCATAATATTATAATATATATCTACATATAATATATAGTGATAAATTTAGTATTAAAATATTTATACTCGTTTTTCTCTTCCTGAAGTGTGTATACATTTTTTTTTGCTCTGTAGATAGATAGATAGATAGATAGATAGATAGATAGATAGATAAATTTATGATGTCATTCTGATCTATCGTTTCCATAGCAACGATGCACACAGGTTACTACTGCATTTATCCATCTATTTATTTATTTATTTATTTATTTATTGCATATTTAACAAAAATATTCATATGGTGAGTTTTTAGGTTTTTTTTTCATTCAAATGTGTTTATGGAATATTAATGGCAGGAGTTACGGTTTCTGGTTTCTGAATAATCTCCCTTTTTTTTTTTGGGATTCACTTTAAGAGACGGATTAAAACTCTTTACATTTATCACGAAGCCTGAGAGAGAGAGAGAGAGAGAGAGAGTCATGCTAGAGTTACTCCTCCTGTTAAATCTCAGCTTGGCTACATTGATTTTACTCAAGTTTGGCATTACTAGCAGTAAATAATGTGTGTGTGTGTGTGGTCTTTGGCCTTTCTGCATTCATTCCGAGTGGCTGTTTGAACACAGAGCAGCGCACGCACTTCTCTTTCCTCCATCATCACCCTCGCCTCTTATATCCAAATATTGACACCGGTCACTTTTTATCAACGCCGAACTGCTCACGAGTCTCGATTTCCTGCCATCGATCGTCTCCTTTCAGGCAGCAGGTAGTCGTCCCGTCCTCGTCCGTCCGTCCGTCCTAAAGGGATCGCTTCCAAGCGCCTTTATATGCACAATTTACACGCTCGCTCACGTTCCAAAGAGAACATTATCCTCGGTTCAGATCTCATCTCGACAAAGAAAACTAAACACGACCGCTCCAGTCGCCCGGTGCTTTTGTTCATTTCTCCGTCCCTCCTTCAGTCCCAGGTGAATCCATCATTTTCTGCTGCGGTCTCAGGAAGGCTATAACACTACAAGAAATCGTCTCGCCGAATGGTTTCGATTAGGATCAATCAGGAAGCAGGCAACAAAGAACCTTATTCTTATTTTAGGAATATGAAGTGAAAATGAGAAGCAGGAAAAGAAGAAGAAAAAAAAAAAAAAAAAAAAAAAAAAAAGCCGGACCGTTTCAAGGTCTAGAGTACAGAATGTGGCATCTTGGGTTTTTCCTCGCAGTTCAAGGACTTTTTTTTTTTCTTTTCCACTTTCTCTCTCTTCACCAAAGGTCAGGAGTGTAACATAATTACTCTGCGTATGCACACTATAGAAAACATATGCTTCGAACCCTTGTGGAGTCGCAACCCTGTTACGGGAGGGGCGGGGCCTTCGGGGGTAAACGAACACGCAGAAGAACGCAGAGTCGGGTGCGTTCCGTTTATTCCATTTGTGGTTAATTAGAGAATGAAGGAGAGGGTGAGGAACCTGTGTAGTGCACCTTACACACACTCACACACACACACACACACATACACAACTCTGTCGTTTTTCGATCATTTTTAGAAGTCATCCTGGATGACATATATAATGAGAGCAGACCCACACACACACACACACACACACACACACACACACACACAGGCCTGCGTGATGAGCGCTCTACACTCCTTCCTGTTGAAAAAATATTTGCTTTCCACTCATAAACAACAAGTTTTTCTTTCCTTCTTTTTATCTATCTATCTGTCTATTGTTTTTTTTTTTTTTTTGCTCTTTTTTTTTTTGCTTTTGCTTTCCCTGAGCTGAAATGTAGCTTGTCACAAAAGGTGCATTCATGAGGAAAAAAAAAAAAAAAGCCCCTCACCCGGATCCTCGGTGGCAGAAGATGAGCTGCTTCAGCTCCAGAATTAAATTATTTTTAAATGCAGCTTATGCATTTTACATGACCTGTGCTGCTTCCTCTAGCCTCTTCTATCCTTACCTCCTCACTTCTCTCTCTCTCTCTCTCCTCTCTCTTTTTTTATTTTTTTATTTTTTAAAGAGGTGGTGGAGGTAGAGGTGGAAGTGGAGGAGGAGGAGGAGGAGGAGGAGGCCAGGATGTCGAACCCCAGGAATCAGAGACTTGCTGAAAGTTAACGGTTCTGGCCTGTTTTTTCTTTTAGTTTTTGTTTTTTTTTCTTCTCCCGAAGCCCTCGAGCTTGTCGGTGTTATCCGGAGCGATCCGCCGGAACGCACGAGGACACGAGAGTCACGAGACGCAGTGAAGACAGAAGACGCAGAAACACAGGTGTGGTATGAGAGAGAGACAGAGAGAGAGAGACAGAGACAGAGAGAGACACCTTTTCCTCCGTACTGGTTTGATTTGACTGTGTTTTTTTTTTTCCCTGTGTGTGTGTTTTAGCTGGGGGTGTGTTCATGTGTGTATGTGCCCTTTCCTTTCCTTTCCTCTTTTTGAGTGTGTGTGTGTGTGTGTGGGTCTGGGGTTTTAATGCCAGCGGGATAGAAAGGAGGCTTTGCAGGAGAAGGTTTGATGTGCTGTTTGTCTTGGTTTTGCCTCTCAGCCAGCGTTCCCCGGCTTCTCCTTTCGGATTTATCCGCCTCTCCCGGCGTTCCCCCTCCTGCAGCTCCGCCATCCCAGGACGTTTCATCTTCTTTGGGGAATTTCATGGCAGTTAGTCCTTGTCATCAGTGAAACTTCGTGAACACTCACAACTCCATGCACACGGAGAGACGGGAATCGAGCCTGGCCGGGAATCGAACCCGGACCCTGGAGGTGCAGGGCGACGACAGTGCTAACCACTACACCACCGTAATAATAAAATACCATCCCCATTTTTATGTTGTTGTTTTTTGGAAAAAAGAAAAAAAGAATCCAAGGCCAGAGTCCATCCTGTCGCAGTTTCTTTCCTGTAGTCGTATCCGTAAGTGCGAGTGTGAGTGTGTTATCTCACACACATAATGATAATAATAATAATAATTATATAT
>JAQMYL010000019.1:20539892-20555214 GCA_030014365.1 Clarias pachynema
TTCAGGGTTTATATTATAGCAGATTCTTTCTTTTATTTCTTTTTTTTTATTGATCAACTTTCATGTCTACGGTGAAAAAAAAACAGTACATACTCAGAAACGACATGCCCAGTAGGAGTAATTAAAGCTATCTGATGAGGAGGGGGGGTTTAGAAGTTGAAAGGGATGATTGTAATTGATCCTGATTCAATCCTATTACGGCTTTTTATAGTTAAGGCTTTATACAGTCCACTACTCCTCACCACGGTTTTATTTTAGCAAATCCTTTTGTGTGGGTGCCCTACTCCAGTTTCTCTTAAAAACATCTACCTTTGTCCACATCTACCTCTCTTGTCCTTCCCTGCAGTAAATAATGAGCTGCCGTCAGAGCTGCGTCTCACGAGTGGTCAGCTAATGGCCGAGGATTTGTCCATCCTCTCCGCCGGAGAGCTGTCGCCTTGCATCAACGACCCGCTGCTGAAACTTTTCCAGTGCGCCGTGTGCAACAAGTTCACCTCGGACAGCCTGGAGACTCTGAACGCCCACGTGGCGGCCGAGCGCCTGCTCCCGGAGGACGAGTGGAGGGCCGTGATGGGCGACGTGTACCAGTGCAAGCTGTGCAACTACAACACGCAACTCAAGGCCAATTTCCAGCTCCACTGCAAGACTGATAAGCACATGCAGAAGTACCAGCTGGTGGCCCACATCAAAGAAGGAGGCAAGGCCAACCAGTGGCGTCTCAAGTGCATCGCCATCGGCAACCCCGTGCACCTGAAGTGCAACGCCTGTGACTACTACAGCAACAGTGTGGAGAAGCTGCGGCTACACACCACCAACCAGAGGCACGAGGCAGCGCTCAAGCTTTACAAGGTCAGGGCCTTTTCACCCCAAGCTTTACTGATCTGATATCTTTCTAATCTGTGTGTGTGTCTGAGCGAGTTCCTGTGTGAGCATGAGCTGGTGTGTAAGCGTGTGTGTGTGTGTCTATGTGCGCATGCCCTACCCAACCCACACTCTCTACGCCGTAGGCTGATTTGCTAAATGTAAACCAGAGTATGTACATTATCCTTCTCCATTACACCTCATAATGTAGCTGAGGTAAATGGACAGCGGCTCGCGCAGTGGCCTGAGACAGAGCGCTGATTCAGTGCCTGTGGTCGCGCGCAGGTAAATACGGCCTATTTGTTTTCCAGCACCTTTGTTTTTATGATGTCAAATGTCATTAAGCGAGCTGTAAATTTGATTTTACCCCTTCTACCGTCACTCTTTCCCAGTCTTCCCTCTCCCGTTTCCTGTAAAGACGCCCCAGGCCAGGGACATACTGTACCAGTCAGGCTGTTCATGTGATGCCTTTCGAAAATCAAACTTAATTGAGTTTCGAGTCAGAAATATCGATATTTGCGCAGCGAGCCAGGGGTGATATTTGGTTCCGTGAATGTGTATACTTCACCGAAAAAAAAAACAAAAGGAGGAAAAGAAAATCTTGCTTTGTCACCTTGGAGTGAGGGAAGCTCTCCAGAACATGACTAGTTGTGTGCACTGAAAAGTCTCTCTGTTTTTTGTTTTTTTTTAATCAGTGGACGCTGGTCGCGTTTGGAAAAGGCGCATGAATCATTTGGACATTGGAGTTCTCCTGGCGAAATATAGGACAGACGATCCACAGAACGGTTAGAGGGTGGTAGGGATTTAAAACCGAAACCATTGTAGTATCATCCTGTGCTTAAGTGCTTTTGGGTGTTGACTTACTGGCCTGGTGTGATTGCCTGAAACAATAATACTGATATCCTGAAATCATAGACCTACCCTACATCCCAGACTCATTAGCGGACTTCTCTGGATAAACCATATTAAGGTAATGAGGATCTATCGACCAGCCTTAGTCACTTTTGGCAAAAGCGCATACGCATGAGCCGAACCCTCTCCGGCTGTATATTTAGAAAAAAGTTAATTTAGCGACTGACAATGGCTAGACTGCGCGCGGAATTGGCAGGTCTGTAATCGTAATAATGAAATACGATTTTATTACCCCGCCGCAGAACGAAAAGCGTCTCAGAGGGGCCTTTTAACAGGGTACACCGAAAAAGAGAAATACACAAAGAGGCCTTTCCAAGAATATTCATTTAACCATAAGACCAGAAAAAAAAAAAAAAAGAGAGAGAGAGAGAGAGAGAGAGAAAGAGAAGACTCACTTTCTTCATGCATTCACTCAGTGTTAGTGATGTGGCGTTAGTAACTGAGCAACAAAGAGCAAATCCTCTGACGAGTGAAGTCAGCGTGAGCCAAATGAAGCCCTGAAAGACTCGCATGTGGAATTTTTCAAGCCTGGCATTAAAAACCCTGTCCATGGGAATGTTTTGAAATCCTTAGCAGTTTAAAACTTTTTTTTTTTTTTTTTTTTTTAAACACCCCCTCTCTCTCTCTCTCTCACTTTTTTTTTTCATAAGGGCTGCACTAATTCTCTAAGCAAACAAAAAAGGATTCCATGGCAACAAAGATCATGTAGGAAGACAAGTAGACTGAAGATTAGGAGGTGAGAAAGGCCTAGCTAGCTTAGGCATGAGCTCAAAAGCATGCGGTTGTTGCTGCATGCATGGACATGGCTGCGGGTGCAGGTTGTTTGCACGCTCGTGTACACGGGTGCGGGTCACTGCCGGCGGTTTTTAAATCGTCCGCATTAGATAACATTAAAATCGGGTCGTCACGTGGCACCGATCCCACCGATCCTGATTACGCTAAAACACTTACACGTGCGGTCTGCCGGTGAGATGTTATTTATGGGGATGTTTTTATAAATAAATAACGAGTCCGAGTATGACGTGGTCCTTTTTTTGTTTGTTTTGTTGTTGTTGTTTTTTTTAACCCATTCCTTTCTCCTGATGCGGAATGAAAATAGCAGGTGGCTGTTGTGGGGATTAAAACCGTACCATTGTTTTGCGTTCACGTGTCAGTAAATCCAGGAGCAGCGTGACAAAGCCGAGTTTTTCTTTGACATTCGAAAGTCCTAAACGAGGAAAAAGAATTAAAATGTAAAAAGTAACCTAATCAAAGCTTTATTTCAAAGAGAGATGTTTCAGTACAGAGGCCTCGCACAAAAAGACATGAAAGTGATTTCTAAGTATTTATTCAGCCTTTTTTTTTTTAAATACACAGAGCACTGAGCGAGAGAGCAGTGTCCCTCCGTCCGTCCGTCCATCCGTCCGTCCTGCACTCTTGCCTGTCTCTCTCTCTCCCTCTCTCTCTCTCTCTTTAGTACTTTCTTTTTTTTTTTCCTTTAATGCCAGCAGAGGGAAATCTGTTTTACAGATGCCGGCTTTAATGTGTTTGGCAGAAATGAGAATATTTCACTCATAGACATATGGTTGTAAAGCTTAAAAAAATAGAGACTTCTTTATTTGACCAGAAAAACACCTCTCTTTTTATGTTTAAAGGTGAAAGGCACATGGGATCGGGGTAGTTTGGCCGGGCGCAGGAAAAAAGAACAAAGCGCTGACGACGTTTCCATATGGACCTGGAAATACTAAATATCTTTATGGCCAAGGAACGACTGCATATACACACGAAAAAAGTTTTACTTCTGCGTATTTTTCCACGAAGAATCAGCGACGCTCCTGCATCCAGGGGTACAATTATATTTGCAGAAGATTACCGTTTTTTTCCCCCTAAATAAATACTTACTATAACAAACTTTGGATCCTCGTAGGCTGTTCCACGCCGCCATTAGTCCGTGTGACTGTTTGGATTTCGCCTGTAATAATGATCTATGGTCACGATATAATTATTAATAATAAACACTCAAATAAATGCAGATGTGGGACGGAATAAATCTGTCATGACCATTCAAAGGCGGCGTAACGCTCGGTTAGGAAATGGCAGGAAATGTGTGTTTCTCTAAAGAGAGGATTTGCGCTGGGCATTTGGGTCATTTAGAGGCAAGAATGTTCATGGTCAGTGTGTCGGAGTCGGAGTGTGAGGAAACTCAAATACCAAACCGCACCTGTTCATCAGCTGGGCCTCTCTCTCTCTCCCTCTCTCTCTCTCTCTCTCGCTCTATCTCTCTATCTCTGTCTCTGTCTCTGTCTTTCCCTTTGGACCTGGATGTCCAGCATCCCACTGCACTGTCCAGGAGTTATAACGTTCCCGATTGCCGCAGCCGATCCGTATCTGTCTGGAAGCCGCCACATGATTTCCATATTTGTATTTGTCTTCTCCCTCATCTCCTCCTCCATCTCCTCTTCCTCCACACTTCCCTCCCTCCATCTCTCTCTCTCTCTCTCTCTCTCTCTCTCTCTCTCTGTCTCTCTCACTTTCATTTCCACCAAGACCACCGGGACCCTGGCACATACACTGCTCATCTCTTCTCTGGTGGAGAGGGGCACCGGCTCTCCACAGTCCTGTCCCCGGGGAGCAGCAGATAGCCCATCTCATTATCCATGATACGGATGGCAACATCATTGGACGGGGCAGGGAAATGAGAGGGGAAATTAAAAGAGGAGAGCACGACAGAGAGAGAGAGAGAGAGAGAAAAGGGCGAGCGAGAAGGAGGGGTGCCGAGGGGTGGTGGAGGGGAAAAAAAAAAAAACGAGATAGAGAAATAGGAGACATTTTAGATTTAATTCCAAGTCATCTCTTTTTAAAGAAAAATAAATAAATAAATAATCTCATCTACAAGGGCAGTGTATCCTTTGCTGTTTTTTTTTTTTTTTTTTTTGTACATGATTGAAAAAAGAAAAAAGAATAAAAAGAAGAAGAAATCAAGATGGCCACCAATTGATAGGCACGTTATTAAGTCCACGCCGTTATACCACACTCATTACTGAAGGTCAAGCCCACGTCCCTCTCATTTGAAAATCAAATGTCCCATATATATGCGGCTATAATTATTGGACTGTCATTCCAGCCCGCGCGATTCCATAAACCGGGAGGAGATGGAGTCGGATCCATTTGCATTCAAAAAGGAAAAGAAAAAAAAAAAGTAGTGTATAGCGTGAGCGCGGAGGACCTGTGCCGCATCATCGCGCATCACCTTCATCACCTACTTCTTCTTCTTCTTCTTCATTTTTTTGTCTGTTCTTTTTTTTTTTTTTTTTTACACCAGTCTGGTTTTTCCAGGAAAAAAAAAATTCGGAGACGCTAAAGCATGAAAGCACACATGCGTATGTCCGTGTAGACTTGGATCAAGGCGTGATTATTTCTGCATGCATAAACACACACACACGCACATGCACACGTGTGCCCTCCCTCCTTCCCTCCTTCCCTCCCTCCCTCTCTCCCTCCTTCTTCTGCCTGCTGGAGCGACCAGATTATTCAAACGCTCTCATCTTTCACCTGCGCCGGGATTACAATGGGAATCTGTCAGAGGGAGGGTGCGCGGAGAGGGGGAGGAGGTTATAATTAAAGCATAAAGACAGACGAGTGCGGCTGCGAAAAAAACACAAAGCCCAGGGCTTTGACCGGGCCTCTGTTAATAATCCTCATAGATATTAACAGGAAAAGGAATCTTTTTTCTGCTTTTCCTCTTTCTGTTTCTCGTCTCTTTTCAACCTACGGAAGCAGACGATCGTGTGTACGCTTGAGCTCCAGGTGACGCGCGAGACACAACACGCTAGCGACTTAGCCGATCCCCCACCACCACCACCACCACCTCTACCTCTCTTATCGTCTCTTGTAACGTGTTTCCCCCGTTTGAGAATCCTCTGATATTAATAACCAGACGTGATCTTCCTGCTGGCCCGGGGGTCACCCAGGCTGGCCAGGTCAGCCCATTTGTCTGTGTGCAGCCACTGTGAAGGCTATTGAGGCTGACAGGTATGGGAGCAGCAGCAGGGGGTGGAGGGACGGAGGACGAGTGTGGAGCGGTGCAGAGTGGGGGCACAACCAAAAAAAAGGAGCGTCACACTGCCGGAAAACAAAGAGTGGCAGAAGTTTGTCATTTTTTCCCTCCTCTTTCATTCCTTTTTTTTTTCAATCCTTCCCCCACCCCGTTCAGTTCTCCTGGGATTTTAGAGCCAGCTTAACAAAGGATGACTCATCAAGCGCTGATAAGGCCGGCGCTGAAAGGAGTTGAATTGCAATAATATGATACTCTTGGTTAAAAAGGGAAAAAAGAAGAAAGAAGGGAAAAAAAAAATAGAGAAGGTAATTAGCTTTGTTTTAAGTCTCCAGACACAGAGGTGGGCGCAAATGTAAGGACTCCTGCCTGGAAAGGATTATTGGACGATAAACGTATGTCTGCACATCACCGATTCCCACGAGCTTTCTCATTCTTCTTCTTTTTCTTCTGGTTCAGTTCTGTGTGTGTGTGTATGTGAGTGTGAGTGGAAAAACTCAAAGCATGATGAAGCCGTTCGCTTATTGAATGGAACCGAAAGGCTGCGAATGCGATCGATATCCAGCTCGATATTTATTGATAATATTTAATAACTCCGCGGCCTGGGACAGTAAAGTCAAAGCAGAACAACAGTCACGGGTGACAGTTTTTTGCATACATTACCGCGCCCAAACGCCAGACAGCATACCTCCGGTAATTGGTTTTAAACATTAGGTGCTCGCTGAATAGATGAGTGGTGTGTGATATTCGATTACAGAGCAAAGAACCCATTTAGCCTCCTGTTCTTCCTCAGCCAGGATTTCCAACACAATACGATTTACCTCCCTTAGGTTCAGCAGGATTAGACCGCTACTAGTAATCCTCCATGCTTTGAAATAGACCTGATAGAAGTCCCGCTCAATTGTTTGGGATTACATTCATGAGTTGGTTAAATGAACCTGTTGAAATATTTGTGGGTTTTTTTTTTTGTTCTTCGTTTTTTTCTTTTTCCCGGACGATAGGAGTTCAGGACGCCGAGTGAAACTCGGTGCATTTAATCTTAATCAGGAGGTTTAATTAGTCAGACGGCTTTAAACCGAAACAAACGTCCGTGATCGTATTTTGCGTTCAGACTTTACGTAGATCTCAATTTAAAAGCAAAGCATAATAATAAATAATAAACGTATTCCGATGATTTTGATGATCAACTTTAATACGATATTTATCTTCCCCTCCACCGATAATCTGTCTAAAATAAAAACGAAAGCAAGCTAGCTAACCGTTTAGCTGCGACACCGCAGAGTCACTTATTAGTCACTAATAGGATCAGTTCGAGTCTTTCATTTATTTTATGTTTTTTCATTATGAGGAATTTCCAAGACTTGCTTTCTGTTGGTTGATGAGGAACAAAAGGAAAACATTTCAGTAATCTTCAAAGTGGTCTGAGGTATGCTGAGTGGACTTTGGTATGTGGGTTAAAACTAAAGCTTCTCAATGAAAAACACACACACACACACACACACACACACACACACGCAACAAGCTTCCGGTTGATTCTGCCTACTTTGTCACTTTCCTAGATCCTCCTTTCTGCCTTCCGTGAGTGTATATTCATGAGTGTGTGTGTGTGTGTGTGTGTTCTTGTTGGTCTGTGTGCTATTTGCCTAGGCTCTCTTGAGAAAGCCAGGGTTAAAAGCAGTTGCCCTCAAAGGCTTGTCTCCTGTAGCTTTCTTAGCGCAATATGCAAAGCTCTGCCTTAAGAGCCGCTCTCGTCGAGGGCTGAGAGGAGTAGAGGAGGAAAAAGAGCTCTTTAAATGTGTTCCCCCTCCTGATCCCGGTGCCACTCTTTTACCCCCACCACCACCACCACCACCACCACCACAAAACCACCACCACCACCACCTTTCCCAACCCTTCACCCCTTCGACACCCCCCCTACTGCTTTCTGCTTGCTCTAATAGGTTGCAAATCAGGGAGCCACCTCCGTGCTGTTGTTGAAGGCAGATGGGATATGAAAGGATTCAGTGTTTAAAAGCATGAATAGGAAGAAGTGCACAGTCCTGGGCGGGGCCTCGGTCACAAGCTTATCAGATATACAGTACAAGGTGGAGGAAAGTCAGCGTTTGGACTCAGTGTGTAAAGACTCTGGGTTAGACACGGACAAGATATATATAGATTAGATGGTTTATTGATCCTGATGGAAATTCCGAAGCTTATTCTCTTGACCAAATGACTGCGCAGAAGACAAATCAAGAGATACGTAAAGAAATGTAGAAATAAATGACGGAGCTGACGCCCAGAAATGTCTTTTTTTGTTGTTGTTGTTATTTTTACATAGAAATGTTGTAGAACGCAACAACACTACCTGTTTCCACAACGAGATTTAAACCAGAAGGTCAACACACTGATGGTTCATCAACCTCAGCTACATCACTCCAGTCACTCCAGTTCAGTTCAGTTCACTGCTCACTCACCTATTTCTACCTGCTCACATCAGTTTAGAACTAAACTCACAGCCTGGATTAAAGCACCAGGTTTAATTGAGTTCGATATTGTTTGTCCTAGAAATTGAAACCCTTTAAAACATTTTCAGCAAGAAACACCGCACTTCCCGTTCGTATCCGTTTGTGTATCTCTTAGGACCGCATGATCGGTTCATATCTTATTTATTCATAATGTGTAATATTTCTATTAACGCAAAAATAACAGCTTTACCGTACCATAGCGCAGCATCATCACTGTAGTTCCATGTCTGTCCGGTCAATTATATAACTAAGCCCAATCGTTAGCCCTCTTCAAATCAACCCCGAGCTAGCCGCGGAGGTCGGGTCCGTGCTAAGTCGATCCGACTGAACTCAATGATGAATTAAATCATGGAAAAGAAGAAGAGGCTGAAGTGCACAGGCGCTGGAGCCTCTGGACTTCTTCACTTCCTGCCGAAGACAAGCAAAGCTTTTAAGGGTAATGGTGAGGTCAGTGGATTTAATGGGAAATAAGTGTCCAGGCGACAGATTTTAAATCACGGCAATATAAATACACCTCCATTTCCATCGCCAGTTTGCTTTCTTTTAAGGCAATTTGAAGAGAGGACGAGCGCCCGTGTCTGCGTCCGCGCTAGGAAGGATTAGCGAGCGAAGATTAAGCACCCGCTCCTTAATCTTCCGTATCAACTATCGAAGGCAAGAGGTGATATGCAGATGCAATTCCCGAACGCTCGTGCTTACACTGAAAGGGGATTCCAGTACATTAGTCTTAGCGGTGTAATTTGAATTTGATTTCTATAATATGTAGCTTTTGGGATCTTAACTTAAAATTAGAAACGCGCATAATGCACAGACAAGCATTATGTAAAAAGAGTAGGAACAAAAAAAAAAGATTCTTAGAAACATCGTGAGATACCGTCAGAGCGCCGTTCTTTCTCCTTTTTTTCCCCGCACTGTTCCTGTTCAGGCTAATCCAGAACCGACCTCCTGACCTGGAGACTTTTTTCCGTCTCCCGCGGTCACGTGACCAGAGAATGCCGCTGCATGCCAGTCTTTCAGTCCTCGCACACAGAAGGCCAGTGTGCGACAGCTGTAATAATGGCTCGGTCTGACTTTTCAGACTTTCCTTCTTACCGTGTCCACGGTGCGAGACATCCTGCTCTAGCGCTTCATCACTATCTCAGGCCTAATGACACATACCAGATCAACAACATTAGCTCCCTGTGAAAACATTTTCCCTCTCCGTCTCTCTCTCTCTCTCTCTCTCTCTCTCTCTCTCTGCACTATTACTGCCGGTGAGGTTTGTGTGAAGTCGCCGGATGCTCCGTTCCCAGAGCTCGCAGCTGTATTTACCGCGCTAACAGCGATTGATGAAATATCGCGCCGCGGATCAATCGGCGTTTTAAAATCGTTTAAAGACAGCCGGATCTCCTGGCAGCTGGGAGAGTAGAACACATGTACAGTACACACACGTATGTGCACATGGATGGATGCATTGGAAGGAGTGTAATAAATAGATTGTGCAATATAATATAATATAATATAATGGAATTATAATATACTGTAGAATGAGGTATATGAGTGAGGAGAAAGAATCAGCTGTTAGTCATGATGTCACCGTGTTGTCCATCACTATTCCGGATTAGCCTCGCACCTTAGCTCATACCCATCCCAAAAACACAGGCTGCTCAAATAACACATTGTGGATGGACATAGTTATAGACTGGTCATCTTATTTGAACCGGCGGCTACGTCCTGGTCCTGTGGTCCTCCTTCGCTCCTTTTTGCCACAGAGAGCCTCGTTGTGCTAATTCGCTTACTTTTCTCACCGGTTTGCGAGCATGATTATTATTGTTACACGACCTCTAAGCTGCTCACCAATAAGGCCCTTTGCCTTGGCCTGAATACCCAAAGCCACAATTACATGTGACATCTCTGATGGATTTTGCAAAAGGAAAACAAAAAAACAAAACAAAACAAATAGCACAGGCAATTTGGAGCCCTTTGATACATTCCTTGGGATTTGTATAGGCGAGAGCAAGGGGGCCTGGACGAGGCGCTTTTTTTTTTTCCCTTTTTTTTTTTTTTTTTCAGAGCCGTCGCATGCTTCTTTTTTTTTTCCGAAAGAGAAGACAGCGGCCTTGTGAAAGAGCTCGGAAATGGAATGCAGGGGCAGGCATACCTCTCGCGCAAGAATCCCGCTCAGGTTGCCAACAGCGTCTATGATATAGCATTTCATTTATTTCTTCAGGCGCTTACTGGTAACATGTGTTTGCTGGGTGTCAGTATTGATGGAATGGTATATCTGGCCAGCATCCAAGTGAGGCTGGTATGTGTTTAAAATGCTTTGAGGAACAAAACCAGCTTTTGTTGCTTGTCCTTTTTCTTTTTCTTTTTTTTTTTCTTCTCCCCCCCCCCCCCCCCACTGACTCGCAGGGTCGTGGAGTAACACCCGCTCCTTCTCGTTCTCGAAAGGGGGATCTTTAGGGGATAAAGGAAAGAAGGCAGAAAAACGCTGATGCATTTAGATACAGATACAGTTTTCATTTCACCGCACCATGTTATTAGGAAATAGTTGTGGTGGTTACGTGGCTCCGGGGCAATTATGCCACAGCTTATTTTAGGTACATGTTCATTAGGCGTGTTTTTTATGGTTAATGACAGGAAAAAAAAAAAGAGGCATGTTTGCACAGAATGCTCTAATTTGTCCTCGGTCAGGGATGAAGCGATTCTCTCTCTCTCTCTCTCTCTCTCTCTCTCTCTCTCTTTCCTTCCGCGGCATTCTGTGCGAGCGAGTCAGAACTGGCTGAATTAACACAGACGCAAAGCTCACCTTGTTTCTGAACGCTGCTAATGAGTCTGGTTTGTCACAGCGGAAACTCCTACTGTCGTCAGGAGACAGGCTGAACACGGAGGGGCGAGAGGAGGTGTTTTGTAATCATTGAAGTCAGCATAAATAAATAAGTCCCCTTGTCAGGTTGCAGGGGGAGTGAATAAACACGCTCCATGGGAATTGGGGCTCCGTTTGACAGGTGAAGAGGGGTCCCCGGTGCCTTGATTTGCATTGTTTTGGCAGCCTGGCACCGCGCCGCGTTCCCCCTCCGCGCTGTCAGACGGATGCCTGATTAGGCCGAGGGAGAGGGGTACGCCCCTCGGACCACCCGCTTTGGGAATCCCCGCGTCTGTGCCCCTGGCACGCTGGCATGATGAGGGATGCCCAGAGACGAGGTGTTAGTGAAAATGATTGGTCCCCGATGAATTCCCGCTCTTGGTTGTTTGCCAAACGCTAATCCGGAACAATTATCCATCAAAGACACAAGTGCACCCCATATTGTCCTTGATGAGCCTTTTCGCCACCAACAACACTTGGACTCGTTTCAGAGTTCGGCTTATTTCCTAAGCACTTGAAAAAAAAAAAAAAAAGAAAAAAAAAAAGAAGAAAGATTTATCTCCTATCCGTTTTCTCGCTTTTGTTCCTCTGGCACTTTTAACACACCTCCTCAATAAGGTTCGGCTGAATTCTTTTATAAATAGGACTCTCGCTTTTTTTCGCCAGCGGTTTCCTGACATTTAGGGAGTGTGTGCTGGAAGTTGGTTCGAGGTGCGGGTGTGTGTGTGGGGTGTGGGGGTGCAGAATATGTTACACGATGCCACAAACATTTAGATTTTTTGCAGGCTGCGTATAAGCGTTCCCCAAGCCTGGTAAGTTTAAACATCATAAATCAGAAATCTCCGGGCTTGAGGTTCAGATCACTTTGGGCGCGCGCCAAGGGCTTCTATAAATGGGGAAAAGAAAAATACCATATTTTAATATAGGCCTTGGGAAAACAAGCAGGAATCTGCTGATTTAGGATCTACTCGAATATATTAATGTTTTCTAAAATTGTAGACAGTTTGTTTCTGTGTGATATTTAAGCCGTCCGACAAGTCCGGTTGTATTGTGTTTTATTAGGGCCATGAAAACGGATACTCAGCAATAAGCGCGTGCGAGAATAATTTAAGATCCGCGGTCGACCCCGCTCACATGCGATGCAAATCTACTTTATATTACCCAGTAATTGAGGCTGCTAAAGTGGGGTAAAATACGGCGACAGGAGGATGAGTGTACCTCCTACAACAGCCAGCTAACAAACCCCAAGCTAATGGTGGTTCATCAGCGATGGTTATTAATCGTAATACGGTTTATCCGGTCCTGCAGACGGAAATTATTTTTCGCTGTTTTTGCTCAGAAATTATTTTAATAGACCCGAGCTGGAATGTTTCAGTCTGTGCTCATTTTCGCTATTGCTATTGAAAATCAATTAATCATTCAAAGGTTGTCCAGAAAACATAGAGAGAAGTCTGAATTGCTTGGCTTTTTTTTTTTTTTTTGTAGTTTCTTTCCGCGAACATTAGGACATTTCGTATGATCGCGCGTTTCTTCATACACCATATAAGATCGTCTGCGGATTTGTGGAGCTCGTAACGTTAACCAAGAGGCTGTATTTTTGCAAGTTTTATGTGTCTGTTTTAGGGTTCGACACACACACACACACACACATACAGGGAGGCCGAAACGAGTAACCTCCGGGGTTAGGCGCCCGGGGAGGGGCGCTGGCTTTAAGAAAAGAAACAAAGATAGGCGTAATTAATGATCCTGAATCCAGGCCAAAAAAGCTTTCTTGTGGCAACTTCAACTTAATTAAAACTTAGGACATTTCAATGGCTGTGTGGAGCCCCCGTACGGAGAGCCGTCCAGCAGACCCGTGAGAAAATACTAGCAAGTTTAAAAAAGAAAAAAAAAAAAAACCCAGAGAGAGAGAGAGAGAGAGAGAGAGAGAAAAGATGTGTGTTACCACTGGTGCCATGACTCTAATCTCTGACAGTCAAAGAATCTATTTAGTCAAAGGCTTTTCTTACAGGGAGCTCACACCTGCAGGTTGGCTGGCACTTCCTCCCAGTTTGAGAGAAGGCCCGTTTTGTGTTCCAGCGGAAGATCAGATAATGGAGGCCTCACTCTCGCTTTTGTTTTTGTGCATTGTTCATTAGCCTGCGAGTACTGTAGGCACACTTGATATGCTTGGCTTGCCTGGGGAATAGCGCTGGGGGATGGGCTTCTGTTCGGGTGGGGGGTAAGTAAGGGTGTGTTTTGTATATACATGTGTGTGTGAGAGAGAGAGTGTGTGTGTGTGTGTGTGTGTGCATGTCATGCTGTAGGTGGGTGGCAGGGTTCACCATTCTGCGTGAAAGCTTCAACCTTGCATGGTGCAACTCTGCACAATTTTAATGCAAAACTTCAGCCTAAATTAAAGGCCCACAATTGGCAGGCGGTCGTGAATGCAGGAACCCCGCGGCTCGCCACACATCGGGCCTGCGAAGAACAATACGCCACGCCGGACAGTTCGGATTCTGCACACAAAGCTGTGGTTTTAAATACTCCTACGCTTTTTCCCTTTTTTTCCCTCAACTCTCTCTCTCTCTCTCTCTCTCTCTCTCTCTCTGTGCTCAGTCTCCCATTGGAGACCCTTGTCTAAATTAACAAGCTTAGGAAGGTCTAGCTACCTGTGTGTGTGTGTGTGTGTGTGTGTGTGTTGACGCTTAAAGAGAAGAATCCCATTAGTCTTGTACGAGAGGCTGAGTGAGGAGGGAGGCCGTTCCGTTTACTTTAACCAGATGACCCAGCCGACGCCATAATGGAGAGAGAAATGAGGCGCTGAGCTTCAGGCTAATAGCCGTAAACAGTAGCTGAATTAGCATGAGAAAGTGGCACAGGATTTCCTCTTAGCTTTTATCAAACCCAAGTGCACATTGTTGCTGTGTGAGTGTTGCTCTTGGTGTGTGAGTGTGTGTGAGTGTGAGTGTGTGTGTGCGCGCACGCGTGGCTTGCCCCCGTAAGCCCGGTCCTTAAACGTCAGCAATATGGCGGTGACGACTGAGGTCTAGTGGGTTAGTGTACACAAACACTCACACACACTCACACACACACACACACACACACACATAGCAGGGCCTGAGGGAGCATAGGCTTTGTGTAAGGAGAGTGAAAGAGATTGAACAAGAGAGAGAGAGAGAGAGAGTCCACTCAGGTTTAGCAGCTTGCTAATACGATAGCATGAGCTAGCACATAGACTTCAAATATATGTATTTATTTATACACTAATGCTAATTTGGCTGTAGGTTGTGATGTCATAAAGGGTGATCCTTCGATTCGGACCAATCACATCATATATGCAAATGATCTGAGTATTTACTACAAATCCCGCCCTGAAATCTGAAAAGTGTGCTGAGTTTGCTAGCAGATACCGTAGCGCGCTAGCTTTAGCCCCGTAACCTGACATGGTTGGTGGTGGATGTTCACAGGATGTTGCGAACACTGAATCTAAGATAAAGGAGACAGTTTAACTGTTAAAGTGTTGTTGTTGTTTTTTTAAACAGAGAATTAGCAAATACACAAACGGTGATTAACTAGCATGCTAACATGCATGCTAATGTAACGAGGGCGTCGCCTGTAACAGACATGACGTAGATACAGTAGATAAGGACGTTTCAAGCGTGACGTTGTGGGAGTTTATTTGATTCAAACTTCAATGCAATAAGTATTTTTTATAGTGCTGTAATTTAAACATGTAAAGTTAAACATCGTTCCGACCCCAGACGGGAGCTTCGAACGTCGTCCAGGCCGCTTCAGCTAAAAACCAAGAAACAAACGACTTTTGGCACGTTCGATGTTCCTCGGACGTATTTGTATATTTCTGTTTTAGTCAAAGCGTTCCCTTTTCGCGGCGCTCGGCGAGGCCGGCCTGCGGTAGTTTCACGGACTGGCTGTGTAGATTTGTTTTTCATCTCTTTATCTCTCTCTCTCTCTCAGATAGTAAATTACCCCCACCAGATCGCGTCTCCTTTCATCCCCCGCCCAAAGTTGCACAGGCCAGACTTAAAGTTAAGCTGGACTTTTTTTTTTCCCCCTCCTTCTTAGAGTTACCCCTGCGTCCTGGATTATGTGATGTCAGACAGATACACCGACCTCGTTTTCTTTCTGGTCTTTTTTTTCTCCCCTTCCTCTATCCCCCCCCCC
>JAQMYL010000019.1:20555314-20582850 GCA_030014365.1 Clarias pachynema
TTTCTGGTTCTCGCTTTGCTAACTGTCGGTCTGTCTTCCTTCATCAGACAGGCTGTGTGAAGCTCAAAGGGAAGGGGGGGGGGGTTGGGGTGGTGGGGTATTTCTCTCTGACAATCTCTCTTTGTTATCAGTATTTATGTTTGCATAAAGATGGAAGGAATGCGTTTCATTTCATGTCAGGGAGATTATTAAGGGGAAAGGGAAGTATCTGGTTTGTGTAGGTGCTCCTCCAACCGGCGAGACAAACAACTTCTGTAATTCCATGCGATTCCATGCACCGTTTTAACTCTGTCCTTCTCTCTCTCTCTCTCTCTCTCCTTTTTTTTTTATTTTTTATTTTCCCCTCCCCGCTTGCAGCACTTGCAAAAACAGGAGAGCGCATGCAGCTCGGACTCGTGCTCCTTCTACTGCGCACTGTGTGACTACTCGAGCAAAGCCAAGCTGAACCTGGTGCAACACCAACGCTCGCTCAAGCACCAGCAGAACGAAGGACTCAGGAAGCTGCAGCTGCACCAGCAGGGTCTGCCCCTGGAGGAGGAGAACCTCGCCGAAATCTTCTTCATCAAGGACTGCCCTCAAGCCGAGACCGGTGAGCGCGCCGTTTCTGTTTCTCCACGCCCACACTCCTGCTGTGACTTTCCTTTCCTTTCCTTTCCTCCTCCTCCTTCACCTCATCCTCTTCTACTTCATCCTCTTCTTCTTCTTCTTCTGCTCTCCGTCAGACCCGGAGCGCTCTCCTGCTCCACCTAATCTCGGCCGAAATGAACATGCTGTTCCCATTAGAGTCTTTCTTTTTATATCAGTAACACGCACCGTCCTGCATGCGGTGACATCTTTAGCAGGCACGCAGGAGGTTATGAAACTCTACCTTGGGAGGATCTCTGAGTGAAATTCTTCCCCCTAGAGTGAGCTTTAATTTCCTTTCTCATGACCAAAGCAATTTGGCTTTCATTTAAAAGTTTCAAGACTGCCAGCAGCTAATAAGTGTAACAGGACTGTAAAATGTTTGGAGGAGAGAGAGAGAAAGAGAAAAAGAAAGATTAATAGTTTTATTCGAGGTGGAGGGGATTTATAATTTAAAACATAAGAGCGAGTCAGGCCTCATTATATAACAATTCCTATGTTAATGATCCTCCTGTGAAATGAGAAAAGCGCTCACCTTGTTTTTGCTTTGCTCGACCTGACTGGGGGGAAAGAAAAAAAAAAAAAAAAAAAAACCCAGCTAACACATTTTGAATGGCATTCCAAAGCTGAATTAATCTCTGTTCTCCGAAGTGTCCTGTTTATATACGAACTCCAGATCCAGATGGTCCCGAACCGAGAACCACATGTGGAACTACACTTTTATAACCAGGCTGTATTGGAAATAAATGAGACTTGTACGTTTGGTTTTAATTAGAGCCGGATCAAAGGTGCACCGAGGTTTTGGGTGCAGCAGTAAAGTCCAGTTAGATAAATCATTATTGTGAATTTAGCAAGACAAGTCTACTTTCTGTGCAAACACACACACACACACCCACACACACACACACACCCATGTGCTTTCTCACTCGCTCTCTCTCTCACTTTCCTATACTTCTAACCTTAACCTCTTCTTACACTATTAAAAAGTTCCACCATTAAATAAAAAAATTTAAAAAACGATATTTTTTCGTAAATTTCCACTAAAACTTACATTCTGAGCCTTTTTTATTTTTATTTTTTTGGACCAACAGCATTCTTATATCTTCTTATTATTATACTGTACATCCTTAACCATTATTATTATTATTATTTATTTATTTTATTTATTTGAGTTATATTTGTGCTCCCAGTCCGGGACGGCTGTTAACGTCAATAAACTTTGCGTAGAATTTATGCCTTGAACTCCGTAGAACGAACCAGAAATGTTAGGACTTCCTGACGTGTTGCTTCAAGACAGACGCCGAGCGGCTACCGCTGTTACCGTGAATCATGTTTTGATTCCACACAAATGTTCCCAAAGGTTCTAGCCAAGTGAGAGAGGGAGAGAGCGAGCGAGAGAGTGAGAGAGAGAGAGAGAGATCAGCGCTAATCAGCACAAAACACTCTCTCTCGCTCTCTCTCTCTCTTTTTTTTTTTTTTTTTTCAGCTCGTGTAGTAGGAGAGAGATTTTTCAGGTAGTTTAACCCCGTAATCCAGATGTTTGAAGTGCTTTCAAAGCAAATGAAACTAGCCAGCGGTTTTAATCCTACACTATAACATACACAGAGTAGATTACCCAGTTTCTGTCTTCCTGCCAAATTAATAAATGTGAACGTCAAAATGTATTAATCAATAATAAGCTACCTCGACGTGTCTGGAAGGGAAAGATGCGTCTGGCGCCCGCGGTGTTCGACGGCTGCCTGTGGCTGATGGCGGTAATTTGTGGCTGAGCTCCAGCGTGAGGTCCTGGAGTAAGCAAGATTTTGGCCTGCGCAGAATTACTGCTGGGTGTTAAAGGCGTTTGTAGGCCCGTGTGTGTGTGTGCGCATAACTCCTGAGTTTAGCACTTTCTGATCATTATATATATACATTTATGTCTCCTTAAAGCAGCTCGGTGGTTCTGTACCAGCTTATTATAACGTCATTGTGGAATAAACGTTACTGCGCCGTCTACTTTATACATATATATATATATAACGTGGACGTGTAAGTAAATCCGTTTAGCGTTTTTTAATATTGTTTTACAGCATAATTAAGGTGGGACGATATTATATTGCGCGCTCGAGCCTACAGAGAAACACGTCTTTATTTTATTGCGCTAAATACGATCCGTTCTTTAAATTCTTTATACCTAGAGCATAAATTCCATTAGAGAGATAGACGCAGATAAAGGGACCTTTGTTACGACTTGAAAAGGAGTCACGAAATCCCTTCACGTTGAAGAACTTGAGCTCATCTTCCTCTTTGTCTTCTCCTGATCATCGGATACCCGGTCCAGACAGTCTTCTAATTTCAGTCTGCGGCAGAGAGTGTGATAATGAATGTGATGTCTCCAGTCCCGTGTGCTAAATTAGCCAAACGAGAAGAACTAGGCCAGAGAACAACTAGGCTCGCGCTCGGCTCCCCGGGTGTGCGGTAATACCCTCGTCCTAAAGAGCGACCGCGAGCGCGGGCGTCTTCCTCTGAAACCGACCTCGCCAGATCTCTCCCAGAGCGAACGTGATTTCGCCCGGCCCGTGACCCACGAGACTCATCATTTACACAGGGTAAACATCATGAAGCTGAGAATTTGGGAAGGAGAGGCGGGGGCGATGTGGTTAAACATGTTTTTTTGAAGTGGAGTTCCCCATTTGTAAATCACAGTAATCTAAGCTCGGTGCATGTGGCCCCCGCGCACGCACTTTTTAACACAGATGTGCTATATAAAGTCCCGCCCATTAAAGAAAGTAAGAAGAAGAAAAAAAAACGTGTAAAACCAGAGCGTGCTGTTCCAAAAATGGCTTCATTCTGACGCCTGGTGTGTCGAGACCTCCTGACTCTTATAGTGGAGGTGTAATGTGTCTAATAAATATATACAGTAGAAAACAAAGTCTTGAGTACATAATTAGAATAAAGAATTAAAGCGTGTGATGAAGCAGAGTTGATGATTTTCCTATAACAGCATGCCTCGGAGTGTTCGGTTCCCCTTAGACCGCAACGATTTATTGCATTTTTCATCGCAGACTTACATTTAATGTTGCTCCTGTTCTCACTTACGTTACAGCAGCTACTGTATAAACACTCGTTCCTCCTCCCCAGTCTCTCTTTTTATTTTTTTTTATTTTAAAGAGATCACAATACGAAAAGAAAAAAAAGCAGGAGAAACAACAAAGGCGGAACAACAACAACCCACTGACACTGGAGACTCCTTCCATAGGTTACAGAAACCTGATTGAAACCATGATGAAACCAGACGACGATGTGCCTCAATTTGTTTCCATACCGACTATAACGGATAACAGCGACATCACCGCGTGTCCGATCAGAATCGAACAGAGTAACGACCCTTAAAGTTGAAATGCTTTCATCTGATTTTACAGGGAACGTTCTGTACTCGACTGTTCCTGTATAAATATTTCATCTGCTCGCTCATGTTTGTTGAGAGGGTTTGGCGTGTTATCCTAAAAGACCGAGGAGAAGAATACGAGATGTGTAATTGCACGGTGCGCGGAGGAACACGGCCATTTCTCTGGGCCTCCAGCTCAACTGGAAATTGGCCGATGGCTCAGCGAAGGGAAGCTTTTTGCATCCCTCGGTCGCGTCTCCATTTTGCCATGTCTGTGCAAGTGGAGAGGAGATCTTATGGAGGTAATTATTTCTGAGAGCCCCTTACAATTCCGCCCCCCCCCCCCCCGCAACACACACACACCCTCCCATCCTCAGCTATCAGTGCCCCCCCCCGGCGCCCCCCCCCCTCCCCTTACTCCCATATTAGAACAGTAGAAAGAAGAGGATGCCTTTGTTTGGCTCACGCTTATGCTTATAGACAAAGGGCCGGGGCTGACTTCGGAGATGAACGAGTCTTTAAATGCTGCAGCTCTGAAAGCCTTTCAATTCTGAGTGATAATGCTTCAGGAGCTTTCCAAAACCGGGCCAATTTAGCAGCACCGGACTGAGGACCATTTACATAGCAGCTGTAGGGCAACAGCACACATTAAAGGGGCGACGCGATGTGTTTCTCATCCGTGGGTCTGAGCAAGAGCGGGCATGGAGTGAATAGAGACTTCAAGAGAAGGAAAAGGGAAAAACCGAGCCGCGGCGCCGACGATTCCCGCTGAGTTTTATTTACACTCACAACAACAACAACAAAACAAAAACGATAATAAATGCACAGAGATGTATGTCGATATTTTTATGAGCGTACTGTATTGTTACACTTTTACCAACACCAAAGACCACAAATAATTTGACTTCATCGAAGAAATAGTGAAACTCCACTCCATTCGAGTCGCTTTGTGACTTTGGTTTCCATAGCAACCGCATGAACGCTGATTTTCACTACTCAGTCGCTGTAAACGTCCCCTCAGCCAGTGTCGCTAAAAGTCCCTAATTTGCTTCTTCTTCTTCTTCTTCTTGGGCTGATTCCTTATTCGCTCGTTTTTCTTTTCTTGCATTTCAATCCAGTGCCACGGATGTCATTTTAATGGCTTGGATTTCTTTTTTTTTCTTTCTTTTTTTTTTTTTTAAACCGAGGGGCCACACAGGCAATTACAGCAGTTACTTTTCAAGATTTCAAGTTCATCTCCCCAGACGGTGTTTTCCAGGGTTTGTAACTATAATTTGTGGCCATTACATATCCCGAAATGGGCATGCAGCCGAGTGTGAGATATGACATGCGGCCAAATCGGTCTCATCATTCCGTTAGCCATGGGTGATGTACTAATGCAAGGGCATCCATTCTCCTTTGATTCCTTATACAAAGCGGGAGCGACGGTGACCGCTGTGATTAGAGGACGGCGCAGGGTTTCTGACTTTCTTCCCCAGCCCTATACGTCCCCACTGTTTTTACCTGAGGGCATTTTGCGCCGAGCCACAAGCTACAAACACTCCGGCGAACGCTTTACTCGCTCATCCGGGCGTCTCGAGAGGATGGCGTGTTCGGGAACAGGAACGCAGGCGATGTATTCCAGTCGGCCTCCAGCCATTAATAATGTCCTCCTCAAAGGCCTAAACAAGTTTCTCGCTCTCTTTTTCTAGAAATAGGGCCATGGGAAAGTGGAAACGATTGGCATGAGCTCCGTGTGCCAAGACAGGCTTTGATTCCAGGGACGTAAGTTGTCCCGGGAGAGCCGTCTCCGGCCAACAGTTTATATTACTGTATCATTAAATGGAGACAATACCCAATAGTTGAATCATTTTTCATATCATAAGGTCAATTTTTTATTATTATAATTTTTTTTTTAGCGCAAGAAGTCTGAGATGGCTCGGATTCAAGATTGAGTCATTTCTGAATAATCCTCCTGCTCAACTGTATTATAATTACTCTGTGGTTTTTGTGTGCAGAAAGTCCAAAATTATTTTTGAAAATGGCCAGCCTTAAACTATTTTTAAGGGGAAAAAAAAAAAGAGAGAGAGAGGCATGTTTCAGGGCTGAGTCTTCGCTTTTTAGCCTGTTTTGCTTTTCAGCGAGATCCCACTTTTGGAGACGGCGCAAAAGCACAAAAGCTAAATTGTTACCTCATGTTTTCATAGTCTGTTTGTGCCCACTGACAGTTATAATTTGCAGAAATTGCAATGATTATCCACATTAACATACCTGACTGCAGCCATTTATGCTTATTTGTGATACAAAGCCCTCCTTTTGGATCCTCAGGATGCTTTCCTTTGCATACTAATGCGTATTAATTCCACCCATGAAAAAGGTATTTGAGTTTTTTTTTTTTTTCCCCTTTTTCTCTCCCCTCCTCCCTCCCCTTCCGTCCGTGCCTTTGTAGTTGTTGAAGAGCAGGTAGCGAATTTCTAAAGCGGCTCTTTCAGACATGTGGGAACGTGATACCTTTAGAAGCGACTGCAGCTGCAGTGCAATGGCAGCCTCTATTTACGCATATTTAAAAAAAAAAAAAAAAAAGGTATATCCTTTTTTTGTTCTGGGGGCGAACAATAACAATAAGCCGAGCTTAGCGAGTAGTGAATAGTGGGCTGGTGACAAAAGGAGGATAGATGGTTTAAGGCGCAGATCACATGACCCGGGGAAGGTGTAAGCGATTAATGGTGACGATTCGAAGCGGGTCGAGTGTTAAGAGTTGAGGAATTAGCGATAGCGGCGGTGCAGCAGCACTGATCTGGAACTTAATTCAGACGAGCCGGAGTTTTAATTGTGCAGCGCCACCGGTGACACTAAACACGGCAGATAGTGACTACAATGCTGACTGTCAGAGGACATTAAAAGAGACAAGATGTTGTCAAAGCGCGTCAGACACGAAGGCGGCGACAATTAAGTGATCGCCTGAAGCGCTACAAGCTACGGTGTTAATACGGACGTGTGACGATGCGGACGGATTTCCGCTCGGACACCGCCGACCGCTAGCGTGACGCGCGTGATGTGTGTGTATCCAACACCCCTGTCATTAGCTATCATCTCTCCCAGAGTGCAGAGCCCGAGTCCTATCACTGGCGATTAGGCTCGGGGGCCGCTGACGGCTGTGGCGTTCAGGTGTCAGGCTAAAGTTAGTGACCCCCTCTTCCACTGCTGTGCCTGCGAGTAATTAGTCCTGACTCTGGCCATCACACCAGCCTTTCTTCATACCTCCCTCCCTCCCTCCCTCCCTCTGTTTCTCCCTCGCTCCCTCCCTCCTTCTCACCGAGGTTCACTCCACTGACCTTGCACTCGATGCACAGGGCCTCAGGAAGATTTATATATTTATTTCTTTACCTGCGTGTTTATTTTCTCCGCAAATGCACCAGGTTAAATTGCTCCGGCACCAATTTTTTTTTGTTTTTCATTTCGCGTCGCTCCGTATTTTCCGCTTATCCTCGTGTCCATCAGAACAAAGTGTAGGATTGATAGCTGGTATTGATTATGCCTAGCCTCGCCTTATTGTTGCTAACCATTCGGAGCTTTTCAGCTTAACCCGGGTTCAGAGTTAATACAGCTGGGAATTCCGACTTAATACAGTCGTCATGTTCACTTAGTGCGCCTGTTTAAAGCGGTATATATAAAAAAAAAAAATAATGAAAAAAAAAAATCCCTTATCCTAAAACCCATCGCGTTTCCTTATTCCTCGGGCGATTTGCATGCAACGTTAAGGTTTGTTGTGCTACACTAGATCTTTTTCCTAGCAACCGTTTGGAACCTAAACACCCCAGTTGTAGTTTTTAGATCATAATTTCAAGTTCCGATTTGCATACTAGAGTCAGTCACGTGATAAGATTTTACGCCCCCATGAAAGAATGAGTCCTAGACGCGAGGCTAGTCAGGAGTCAGGAAAGCCCCAGTGAAATGAACAGCAGCTAATGCTAGCCGCTGTAATAATTTAAATGGGTTTTAAAAGGGAAAAAAAAAATAGTGAAACTCATTCACCGTCTCCTGCTTTTGCTTTCGCGTTGTCGGGCGCCATTATGCAGACGTATTCGGAAGTTATCTGGGGAACTCGCTCGTGGCTAGTGCCGCATTTGAACTCCGCTAATGCATGCAAATGAAAAGAAGTCGGTCCTGCGCTGTTTTAAATAAAAGGCGAGTATCAGAGACGTTCCCCGAGCAGGAGCTGATGATTCCTGCACGATTCCGACGTCTCAGGCTGCATTAAAAAGTCCTTCCTCTGCGAGCCTCCATCTGGCCAGGAGTGGTTTTACTTGAGTCTGTTATTACGTCTGATCCGAATTAAGCGTGTCTCACACATACACATGGCAGACACTCGGGCGAGCTGACAACACGCCGTGTTAAACTCGGCGATTAGCGAAAGGGCTTGCCGATTATTATCCTGCTGTGTCTAGGTGCGCAGGAGGCATTTGCATAATGTATAGTGTAAAGAAACATCCTCACTCAACACACACACACACACACTCACACACACTCGGCAGCGTTACAGCACCATCAAGAGCTCGTTTCTCATCCGTCTTTATTTCCCCGAGACCCACTTTAGCTCTCGACATCTTAACCAAGCCGATCTGAAACGAGGGTCTCCCTCAGGGGTCTGCAGCGTTCATCTGTGAATAAGAGCGAGGTTAGAAAACACTGACATCATGTGTCTTTTAGCTTTATTATCCTTTACAGAGGGAGGAAAAAACACACAAAATGCTTTGCACTTCTACTCCATATCAACAACAAGGTGCTGGATTATATTCTCGTGCTCGACCTGCCCACTTTTAATAATCCACTGAAACATCATGGTGGTTTTATCAAACCGCGTATTTAACTTTTAGCTTTAGCTTAAACTTTCCGCGTATTGTTGATTCAGTAACACCAGCGCAGTTTATAAAGTGTGAGACACAAGATGCTTTTACAAGGACAGTTTTATTACCTGCCATTTTTATAAAATGAAAATAAAAAATTTATTAATTTATTTTTGGACTATTTTTAGCTATTTAGTTTCTTGCTGCAGCACACGAGCGACACTTCTCAGGCTAGCGTCTATTTTAGCGAAACCGCACAGCGTTACAAGCCTCGTTATAAAATGTCTAATCTTGAAGGATTCCTCTGTTCTTCTTCTTCGACAGAGTTTGAAATCAGATACAACTGAGAAGAAGAGGATCTAAGTAGAACCTGTTTTTATTTTTTTCGAGGTCTGTTTAAAGCATAGCCTTCAATTCTACAGTTTTTCCATTTGGCTACAGTTTTGAGATCTACAACCTTCAATCATCCAGTTACGTTTTTCCCCAAATATCATCAACTGGAATCTTTTTTGTTCTTTAATTGTTATTTTAAGAAAATTCAATGGAAACTTAGTAGAGGTGGAAATATCAGAGAAAGCAATTTCACATTAAAAAAAAAAAAAAAAGATTGTTTGTTAAAAATTAATCTCTAATCAAGAGTCTGGGATTTATGTTTTATTTTTTCCAGCCCTTTTTTTTTCTTCCAAGAGTGAATATTCAGAGTTAATGTTACAGCTTCTCTCTCGTCCTGATAAAGGATGATCACTCACTCCAGATCATCTCCTGCTGGTGGAGGAGCTGCTGTATCTCAGTGGGTTCGAGAACTTGGTGTGGGTTTAGTTTTATTGGACATTGAAGCGTTTTTTTTCTTCTTCCACACAGCACCATTGATTGGTGTATTTATAACACATTGTTCATGAGTGTGGACCGTGTCCTTACGTAGATACTTTATAAGGACAGTTAAAGACGTGTAAAATTTAAGAAGAATCTGGAACTGAGAACGCCAATGTTCTTACCCAGAAGGTTCTCAATCAGGTCACTGTTGGTATTAAGTTAAACACAGATCGTGTCAAATCTGGTTTCGCCCTGATTGCGTTACAATATACAGTATATATCGTACACATTTACACAAATCGATAGATTCTTCCTTTCCTGCCTGAACGCTGGGACTTCCTGTGTGTGTGTCCTCCAGCTCTCGTGTCCCTGCCCCTGCAGAAGGCTATTACCGCGGTGTCTGTAGCTTGTCAGATCACAAGCTGGTGTGGCAGAGGAGGAAATATTCCATCTGAGAGCTTCACCGTCTCCAAGTGCCGCAATTAGGAGTGTCAGCTTAGGTGTTCGGGGCTGGACGTCAAACACCGGCGGCACCGCGTGCACCCGCTCCCTCTCTCTCTCTCTCTCTCTCTCTCTCGCCCGATGTCGGAATCGTGCCCGGTTCGATAAAAGAAAACAGACGTTTTTCTGTGCAGGAAGCCTGTGAGCTCACATCCCAGCGCGACTCTCTCGTGGGTCAAGTGCATTTGCATTTTGATGGGATGTTACCGAGTAATTAATGCACCAGTCAGAATGCATTACCCCGGGACCGAATTGAAAGGTTCATTACCAGATCGCCTCACACTTCAGAAATAGGTATTTCTCTGGGATTTCTGTCCCTCTCTCTTTTTTTTCTTCTTCTTTTCTTCATGTTCATGACCTGTTGTTATTTGCACTCCAGGTAGCCGTAGACGAATTAAGGAATACAGAGAGACGGCGTTTAATAGCTCGTGTTAATGAACGTACATCAAGGCCCTGCCACCCTGTCAGTTTAATCACCTCGCTGGTTTCTTAACAAGCCAATCTTCATCATCACACGCTTAATAAAAAAACGCAAGTCGTTTACGCAGGACCTGGACGAGCAAACGGAGACGGCTGAATGTGTTTTCCTAAAGCTCCGGGGTTTACGGGGTCTGCTCGGTCGAGTCGGGTCGGGCCGAGCCGGCCCAGCATGGCACAGAGGAAAATCTGAGAGCTCCAGGAGATTAAAGCCAGGAGAAATCAGGGGCCGTGTGAGCAATCATCATTTCACGAGAACATTCTTTCATCTTGCCTCTTTCCAGCCCAATGCTAACAGGGACTCATGTCACAACACCGCTGTTGCTTTTATCTTCCTATAATAACTCTGTACAAAAAAAGAACCAGAAAGAGAGAGGAGGGAGGAGGGGAAGGATCCGAGAGACGCCTGTTCTTTCTCTGCCATCACTGTAAATTTACACAAGGCCCCGGTCATGTTATTGGAGTGGCCTCTTTCTATATCATCGCCTTGTCACTGGAAGAAGTGTGGAAAAGGAAAAAAAGTGGAAATATTCCGCCTATGCATGTAGAGTGCTTTACTTTTTCACGTAATCTGGAAATTGGATTTCTAAAGGTGCGTTTATTCATATTATTGCTATTATTCTCAAAGTCTGCTGAAGACTCCAACTGATGGATCGAGCAATAGATAAACACGTCACCCCAGACTTCTCGTGTTCGGCGATTAAATTCCCACTTAAAAAAGTTCCCAGGGACAAGCCGTTAGCTGTCTAATGGCCGAAATGATGGCCGGTAGTCCGTCTGCGAATGAGCCGGCAGTACCGGCGAGAACAGGAAGTAACCTCTTGTCCTGGTCCATCAGCGGCTCATCAGCCGGTCTCACACACCAACAGGCCGCTGCTTTTTTGTTCTCCGGCAGGTTAATAGAAATGGAGGAGATGGGCCGGGGAAAAGGCAATGCAATTTTCTGCTATTTAAGCTTGGCGAGATGGCACTCTTCAGGAAGCACTGGAGAAGTAAGAGGGTGTAATGGGCGTTCGGAAAGAAGGCAGAGCGCACCGACTTGGAGCTGGAGAAGATTCTCAAGATTTTAAGCATGCATGAGGAAAGAAAGATGGTGAAATAATCAGCGACCTGAAATTGAATCCTCTCGCAGTCTGTCTCCCACATAAACACGCAGACAAGATAGACCCTGAATTGTGGCTTTAATCTTTCTCGATACACACGAACACGCTATCTTCACAGGCTTCAGCCAAGAGAAAGCCGACGCACACCAGCGACACGGCGAACACACTTCAAACCGCTCGCACGCTGATAAGAACTGATGTTCCTTTAATTGCCTCAAAAAACAATGGCAAAGTTAATTACCTCGAAAAACGAGCCGGCTCCAACAGACAGGCTTTGTACGCGCGCCATGTCTCCGCTAAGACAGACCAAGACTGGAGCTGTCTCTATAAAGTACGTCAAGTTGCATTATTTTAATTATCGCCTAATTCTGTTTGTGTCGAATCCTTTGTTTTTTTATTCTCGGGTTGTAAAACGCCGTACATCGATTTAATTCGTTAGCTCGTGACGGCTGCCGCGCGACGTCTCAATTCCGGCTCCCGTGACGATTTCAGACAATAAGCTCCCTTTTAATAGTTAATCACGCTCTTTTTTTTTTTTTAATTAGCGTAAAAAGGAAGGTGCAGGAGATACAGTAGAGCAGGCTTTGTCCCGGGCATCGCTAGACAAGCTCCTGATGAGACGCTAGATTAAGAGAGCTTATCGCTCCGGTTTGCGTCCGTTAAACACGTGCTCTAGTTTTCATTTTCCTAGAGCTGGTAAAGTGAGCAAGCCGCTCGGCATTATTCACCCGGGCCGGCTGATCGAAGCCCGGCTCAATAGCACTAAACCAGCTCGTGCTCCGAAGATTTGTCTTACAAAACCTTGAAAACTGCTCTGAACGTCCATACATTGATTTTTGTTGGCAGGGATCTCCAGGGCTTTCATGTGGAGGCAGACTCCACGCAGAGGTGAGCAGAGGAGAGTAGAGGAGAGGACTTCCCCCATCAGAGTGGATGCTGGGAAAAAGAAAAAAAAAAAGAAAAAAAAATGAGACAGGGGTTCCCTTTATCAGCGACACCACGGACAAAAGAAAATTAAAAGCGTTGGCGAGGCCACTGAAGCTCGGCCATGTCTTCGATTACGGATGCCTGCTGTCCTGGAATTGATGTTGGGACACGGACAAAACCGCGCCGCGCTCTCCGATACCTATGCATCATCTTCTATCAGACCCCCTTTTTTTTCCCGCCTCACTGCTTATTTAAACCTAGAGGCGTTTAAGTTCCCCGCTATTTCCCCAACAAAACTAATTAAGTCGGAAAAAGCGAAGTGAGCGCGTTTGAAACCGAGCCTCTCTGCCGCTGCTGTCTGTGTAAAGCAGACGGTGTAATTGCAGTCGCAGGTAGTGATGAACATTAATGAACACCTTACACACACACACACACACACACACACACACGCACTCAGAGGCAGGTGCGTTTTATGTGCCTCTCTTTTTTTTGTTGTAAAGCAGCCACCAGCACTGTATCAGCATCTGGACAGAAACGCGCCGCACTTCCCTCTGAACGCTCGTCGTGTCCCTCTGAAGTCTTCAGGAATTTCAGAATCTGAGTGAAGACTAATTACATATCTTGGGACTGGCTGGATTTATGTGTTCATATTGTTAGGTGGGCCGAGGAAGGGAGTGTGTAAAGGGAGTGCGTGTGTATGAGAGAGCGAGAGAGAGAGAGAGAGAGAGAGAGCAGGAAGCCAGACAGGCTGGCAGCTGCCAGTGTGTGTGTGTGTGCCACCTGCCATACATCTCTCTATTAGCATAATCATCTCTCCAGCAAATGGCAATAATGGTGTCACACACCTTTGTGTAATTGCTACTGTCATAATATGTGCCAAATGATTGTGTTGTGTGATTAGATGTTGGGGGGGGGGGTTAGGGGGGGACGAGGTCTCCGGCGTCACATTCACGCTCGAGTGCCTTTATTCGGAGGTGCAGGGACAAACCAACCCCAGGACGCGGACACGTCTCTCTCTCTCTCTCTCTCTCTTTCTCTCTCTCAGTACCAGTGCCATCATCTCTCCGTAATTGTTCCGAATGCAAATCAGGAAGAGATTGTGTGTGTGTTAGTCCTGAATTAAACACACGCCGCCCCGATTAAAGCTGTCATGACGTTTTTTTTCTTTGCGTTAGAGGTCATCCGGTGTCCCGTGCGTTTATTCGCTTTTCACACCTCCGCAGTTGAACCTGAAGGGCTGATCTGATCTGTCGCTACTTTCAGACGTCTGTTCACGTGTCTGTTCACCATTTCGGGAAGGAGTCTCCAGTGTCAGCGCACTCGGTTTCGTCTTTTTGTTCTTCGATAACATGACCAGCTGCGTCTCCCGAAAGAGAAACGCGAAAACAAATGCAAGAGTTAAAGGCGTAGAGCGATAAATAATAAAATGGTGTTGTGTGTGTATAGTGTTGGCAAATTGCTGCGGTATAAGAGGAGTAAAGCTGTTCCAGATGTGCCGCTCCAGGAAAGTAATCAACTCCGGGGTGTCCTGTTTGAAGAAAGCTTAAGGAATTAGAAAACTAACTATAGGAAATAAGTGATATAATGAAAGAACGACAGCGCTCGGCCGTGATGCAGCTTCATTTAGGACGTGGAATGTTTGTCCCATTAAGGCCATGACTGAATGTCGGAGAAGAAGAGACGAAGAGATGGGAAATTGCCGGCTTTGGCTTTGCTAATGTTTTACATAATTAGCCCCACTCGCGTTTCCCTCAGAGGAACGGCTTAGGCAAGCAAATGAATAGGTAATGATTGTAGCGGCCGGAGGCGCTGCGGTCTGAGCGTGAGTGGCAGCCGCCGCGGCCGCTGTGACGAACGCCGGGTTTAATTGGGTTGGGCCGGGAGAGAGGGAAATGAAAGAGAGAGAGAGGGGGGATGAGAGAGAAGGGAGTGCAGGGACGCCGCGTGAACAACAGACAGGAGTCTAATGGATTGCACGCTCGGAGCGACGCAGGAATCTGGCCTGCATGTGCATGACACACGCGCGCATGTCGGACATGACAACATAGCGCTTAACAACCACGATTTAAATATATAAATTTTGCAATATGTAAATGGTTTGTTAGTTTGCGTTAGCTCTGCATTTTTTATTTTCTTTTGCTCCGCGTCCAGGTATTTAGATGTATCGACACGCCCGCTTTAAAAGGCCACTGGCCTCTGCTGGTCTCCGTGCACCGGAGGTGGCTGATCCATTCGGAGCAAATCCTCTCTAATCGCTGCGAGCAGGAGGAAAACACACTGCCTTTTTAAAAGCGCCCGTGTCTTAAGATGTCATTGATTAAATGTTAACTGATATACTCTAGTTGGCAATCTCGTTAGAGATTCCAGTAGCTAAGATAGACAGTTTAGAGACCTGGCTGATCAATAATACAGATAAAGATTTCATCCATCAATGAGCTCCCCAAAACAAAAGGTGTGTGTGTGTGTGTGTTACCTGATTAGGCCAACAGGGAGCTCGTTCTCACCTGCCGACGCAGCACCGGACTTACTTTCTTGATTTTTTTTTATGTTAAAATTTTTTTTTTATTTTTATTTTAGGTCGATTTCCTACAAACTCGGACGACGCGTGATTACCGAGCCGGACCGCTTTGCAGATAACGCGTCTTTGACTATCTCAGCTCGGATAAAGGTTAATCTCCTCGTCTCCGTCCTGCGAGATGGATCCTGGCCTTATATATTTATTTAAGGCAGAGACAGAGAGACCGTTAGCGAGGAAGAGTTAGACCCCGCCGCATACCAATGCCGGCGCAAATGACCGAATCGATGGCGGAATGGCCACCGCTGTTTAAAAGTATCAATAAAACCTCGCCTTATTTTACACTCAGTGGATAAGTGTTGCAGTTAAAAGTCCGCCGGATGTCTTAATTGAAAGTTAATTTTAAATCAATGAAGGGAGTCATTTAAATATCGATCCGGTCAAATGGCGGAGACGTTCCCCCACCCCTTTACCCCCCCACCCCCCACCCCAACCCTCCTTCCATTACTCCTCTCTTTCTTTCTTCCTTTCTTTCTTTTTTTTTTTTTCGTAGCAACTTTGTTAAAACGCAATCAATAAGCCACAATTGGTGTGTTGTAAATGGAAATAATTGACAGTCAGTGCCAAAGTGCCCATGAGGGGATTTCATTGTTTTGTTTTGTTTTTTTCCCCTCCTAAGACGTATATCTTTTAAAACAAGCCATGCAGTAGATGTTAATTGCGTTACGTGTCCCAGCACTCGATGGAGAAATGTGATATTGATGCGCTTTAATAGGTAATAATCCATATAGCACGACTACTACAGGTCTCATTAATCCCTCATAAGTCCCTTTTCTTTCTTTTTTTTTTTTTGGGTCCGAGTTGAGCCGGCGCTTTATATATCTTTAGGCAGCTGGATGCGGTCCATCCGCACTTATTTCTGCTCCTCCATCCATGTTAGACAAATGAGGAGAAGACAAAGAGCGAGAGAAAGGCGGAGTGAGAACAGCGAGCGTTGTCCGTGGCCTCTGCCTATCAGCTTAATCTTATTTATTTAAAGCATATGTCTGCTTGTACTCCTTTGTCAGGGTCTATTAGAGGCACGGAGAGCCATATGACATTGTTTACGCCGTAATGAAATAGACGTTTTTTTTTTTTTTGGTGCATGTTTTGATTGAGGTTGAAGCGCGTTCGCGTTCGTACACAGATGCCACTTCCCTGCTGTTCGCAGTCGAACAGAGTCGTGTCCTCCTAACCCCTCCGTGTTCCTCCTCTCCTCCTGAATCTCTCCCAGACGTTATAAACTCCGCGTTCGTGAATTTGGTTTGATTCCGAGCCCAAGCGGTCTAATTACTTCTGGCTTGTAATTTTTTTTTTCTTTTCTTTTCACCCTCGTGTAAATTCAAATCAAAGCTGGGCTCAACTTAGACTGCATGAACTCGGCGGACTTTAGATGTGTGTGTGTGTGTGTGTAGGTTTCTCAGAGTAGCGGTTATGACCAAAACCACATCTACTGTCATGGCAGCTGTTGAAGTAGCTGTTATAACCGCTGCAATGACCTGCAGGATTTCTGCAAAACAAAACACAAAAAATACTTAAAACATTACATGAAATAATAATACTTATTATATTGTTTGTTTGTTTGTTTTTGTTTGTACAGTTGAGTTTCTTACCAGGAACTGAAATTAGACGCTAAATTTGTGCTGTTAAGAGGAAAATAATCATGTGTGAGTCACCGTTCACGTCGTAAAGTTGATTATTTTCTAATAACACCGTGCCTTTGAAGTGTTTTATTCTTATTGTATCGATGCAAAAACAACAACAACAACAACAACAACTGTTGTCCCTTAATTTTTTTTACCTTATGTCACAAAGTCACAAAGTTACCTTATGTCACACTGGAGACTCCTTCCATAAAACTCTCGCTACAACCTTAATATAAGACCTTCGGACCAATCAGAACCGAGGATTCGACAGCATTATCATCTATATGTTATACAAATTCAGGACACTATTTAAGCAAATATCACAAGCTGGGATCGGCTTTGCTATCGAAATAAATCACACATTATTGTTAAAAATATTTGAACTCAATATCCTGGAGTAATATAAAATGCATTTAGCCGAGGATTCGTATACGAAATATATAAAATGATGCAAGCGTCGTGTAACTTCCCCGACTTCAAACTGTTCGAGAAAGCTCTAAAAAAAAAAAAAAATAGAAGTATGAAATATTAGACATGTCTAGAGTGATGTACAACACCGTACGCTGTTTCAGGATGACTGACGAGGCCGAGCGGCAATGACGATATGATGAAACAAATATACAGAATGCCTCGATATATATAAATGAATATAAATATAAATATAAATATATATATACTGGACTGTATATGGCTATATTCGGAAAGCGGTGATTAGAATAGAAGAGTCTTAAAATGACTATACTGAGATAATTACAGTATGATTTAATAACACATTGCTTTTTTGCGTTCGCTTTAAAATACACCATATAAAACAAACCGCACGTTTCAGCATGTGGTGTGTATTAGTCAGGTTTACATCGTATCGCTGGAGGGAAAAGGAAATGTTTGGGTTTTTTTTTTACATTTAAAACAAAATATGAAGAAGAAAAGGAGCAGAACTTTAAGTGTAATAAACATACTTATAATATAATATAATATAATATACAGTTATGTTTATTGGTTTAATAAAGATATAATTGATAAATAGATACTTTATTGATCCTGAAGGAATTGTTCAACGTCCATTAGAATAGTAGAAGAAGTAGTAATTAAAATGACATAATGATAACAAATAATTGTTTCAGGTTTACAATGGAACAACTTTATATAAAAATAAGAGAGCACTTCAGTTTAGTCCAAACTTCTGGAACGTCATCAAGAGGAAGATGGAGGATCACAAACCATCATGTAAAAAAAAAAAAGAAAAAAAGTGGTATAAAGTTACCCAACAGCAATGTGACAAACTGGTGGAAAGCTGTAACTGCAAATCGGTGTTATTATTCCACCAAATACTGATTTCTTAATGTTGTTTGACACAAAGCATTAACACAATTTGTTTACAAATTATTTGCATTTTATTTATTTGTTTTATTCGGGTTATTAAAGCTCTGCAAATACTGCATGATGATGTTGGGTTATGTCGATGTGTTGTGATGATGTCATTTCCTTTATTAAATACACACTCTAAATAACAATAGTTATATTTTGAATTTGGGAGAAATATTGTCACCAAAATAAAACAAAACCAATACACGCACTTGAAAAAAAAGAAAAAAAAAAAGATTATTTTGCAGTGCTCTCTTATTTTTTCCAGAGTGGTATATAAATAAATAATAAATATTCTTATATGAGAATAAAACAGTCCGCATGGTTCAGTAGCCGGCAGGTTTGTGTATTTGTGTGTAGTATTACATTATTATTATTAAATATATATATATATATGAAACATCCTGCTCTTAGAGTAAAGGTGAGTTTCTGCCAGCTGTGTATAGCTCACATGAGCGTGTGTGTGTGTGTGCGTCCACACCGGCCTGCTGGGTTCTCGGTTCCCAGTGCAGGTCTACAGATGGGTGACAGATAGGTCTTATTTGTCTGATAGAGCCGAGCAGGGAAATGGAGCTACAGCTGGTTACTTCATTAGGTCGTCCCATTGATTGAACCCTCGGCTGAAGTGATGCTGCAGCCTCCTCCGATAACTGCTGGTAATAGAACGAAATGAATTCTTATCACAGAGATTGGAAAGGCCATTAACCCTGGCCTCCAGTGCTTTTTAGAAGTCACAGACAGGAAGCCGAGCAGTGAGACGGAGTACGGGAAAAAAATAGAAACAGGGAGGAGAAGAAGGATAAAAAAAGAAAGACAGAGAGACAGAGAGAGAGAAAGAAGGAAGGAACGAGAGAAAGAAAGCCATGTGCTCTGCTGGAGCCGGGGTCACGTTGGCGGCCGTGTGTGAAATTTCCAGGCCTTTTGGCTCCTGTGCAGATGAAACAGCTACCCAGGGCAGATGTTTATAATCATGTCTTGAATAAATATTGGACGGAGAATAATAAAAGACGAGGAATGGAGGGAGGAAAGGAAGGGAGGAGGGAGCAGGAATCTGTTTAAATTATTTTCAAATAGTGCAGCGAGTCTGCCTGCACCGCCACTGCTCGACAAAACACAAGCGCTGTCTGACATCCGGGGGTGTGTGTGTGTATGTATGTGTGTGTATGTGTGTGTGTGTGTGTGTGTAACGCTTTAAAGATACAGGATCGTTATGTCGTGATAACATACAGTTTTAAACACACTTTCTTCGTCCACGTTTCAGATTAAGAAATATACATATATATTGGTTTAAACATAAAAGATCCAGGACTCGCTGGAACTGAACTCACCTTGGAAAATAATTACATCTCAATTTTTTTTTTTTTCCCCCTTCATGTGTTAATCCATTTAATACAGTATCTTATGTTAGAAAGAGTCGTCTTCCACATCTCTCAGTCGAGAGAATGAAAAACAGGCGCTCGGTGTGTCATACCTGAACGTTTAATACATTCCACAAGGTTCACGAAGAACATAAACATAAAGGGAAAGAAAATCAGCGCTCTTGTCTTTCTTTCCTTTTTCGTTTTAAACATATATATATATAATATAAGATCACTTTAAAATGACCTCTACATATTACATGCTGTATATGTTAGATTATAGAGTTATGAACAGTATAGAAATATGTGTGAATATATATATATATATATATGGGGTAAGTTAGATTACCTTTAATGCCTTAAAGTCTCACTGATTCCATGAAACCATGTTCTTTATGTCCTGCTAAAAAAAAATCTCTCATTCAGGTTATTAATTTATAAAAGCAGCAGTAAAAATTAAATAGTATACCGGATGGAAACTTTTTTTTACGGATTAAATTGATGTTTTTTTTGAGAGTTTATATTTGGGAAAAAAAAAGTGATTTTAAAAATAAAATAAATAATAATATAGTAATTTTTAAAACGCAGCACGGTGATGACTTTTAAAGAATGTGTAACGTGGGCGAGGACGAGCTCCGTCTGCTCTCAGTGCTGAGGAACGGACGGCTTTAATCTTTATTACATGTGCTCATAAATGACAGGTGGAAAATGAAATAATAGTTCCAGATGCATCATCTTTTTTGATGATGAGAGGACAGTGAGTGTGTGTGTGAGAGTGTGTGAGAGAGAGAGAGAGACCTCACATGGCAACAATTGCCGATTCGTGCGAGTGCTGATCCGAGCGTTTTGCTCATAAGTTTGTTTTGACGTGATTCTTTAATAAGTACAAAAAATTTTTTTTAAACTATTGACAGCAACAAAATGGCATCTGCATCTTTTTTTTTTTTTTGTGCTTCTCTTCTCAGTAAGACATCTTCATAACAGTTATTATTCTAAACCTCTAGCTGAGCGCGTCCTCGTAACCTTCGGTAGTTCAGTCTTTAAAGTCGGAGCCAGATGGGCTCAATATGTGTCCCAGAGCGCCATGACGTCATGCGTCCTCTCAGCGTGCGAGGAAGACTCCGGCTTTGTACTCACGCTGATTCACCCCAAACCCCCGACCCAGAGGGCTGGTAATTCTGCCGTGTGTTTGTCTAGGCCAGACTACAGAGGACTTATGACCACTTGAACTCTACAATAAGATACCATCATTATACTTTCACTTTTGTTTAAGTGTGGCACTCCGGATTTCTCCAGACGAGCTCTGGAGAGCGCTTATTATCGCTGCTTCCATGCTATAAGGCTGAGTAATGTTTTTACAAGTGGCTTGTTTGTCATAAAATTGAACAAAGTACAAGAAATTCTTCTTCTTCTTTTTCTTCTTTGTCTTTTTTTGAACTTCCTGGAATCAGGGTTTGATTCGGTTTCAGAGAAACGTCTCATCATTGCGCTTTTCTGCAAAAGCCATGTAATGTAGGATAACGCACAGCTGCTTGGACACCTCCTTAGTAATTCCTGCTGCTTCTGATAATGTGTGTGTGTGTGTGTGTGTGTGCGCGTCCACTCCCAGGCTTTAGTAGCAGCAGCAGCAGCAGTAACACGAAGACCGAACCGGCTCTCCGCGTTGATGTTTAGTATTTTAGACATGGTACATTAACGGCATCTGGTTAAGATCTAAATGCTTGTTAAATACGGCGAAATTTGGAAAAAGAGAAGGAGGAGAAGGGGCGGGCGGGGAGGGGGGGGGGGGAGGCATTTGGGTGGGGGGGTGGAGTGGTGCAGCAACAAGTCAGTAGAGGTTATTATCCTGAAAGTATTACAACTGGCCCCTGACGAAGTGGTGCGCAGTGTAGGGTTTCAAAGATTCCTTTAAAACACAGGGGCCAAATGAAAACCACGAGGGGAAAGAATGTGACATCACAAGGGGCCACAGGGGCGCAGGCCTGACAGAAGTGTGGGCCGAAAATTAGTCTCTGCGCCTCGGCGGGACGGGGACATTCGAGAAATTATACCTCGTAAACACGCTGGAAAACTAAACGCCTTCACTTTCAGGACATGGCAGGACTTTTACTTATGTTTTTTTTCTTCCAAAGCATAGAATGAACATAAATATGCAAATTGTTTGCATGCCAGTTATTTTAGTGTGTTTTCATCGCAACTTATGGTAGTGAAACTGAAAAGAATGAGGGTTGATACTGTACAATAATAATAATAATAATAATAATAAAGAACATGAAGATAAATAAATAAGGAACAGACAATAAAGTAGAAGAAGAATCTGTTATTGTTAGATTATTATTATTATTATTATTATTATATTTGAATACAGAATAAGCAGACGCGCTCCTGTCAGTAATCCTGAAGAAGAACAGGCCGCGCCGCACCGCGCCACTCAGCCGAGGTCGTACATTAACAAAGCTGATCGGTTTGAAAGCCGCCGTGTTGTGTTTCCACCGCTGTTTTCGCCCTGTTGTCTCCTTTACCAGTCGGATAATGACCAGAGTAAGGCGTTATGGCACCCATGGGGAGGGAGAGAGGGAACAGCGTGGCCTCCCCGGCCGTCATTAAGCTCTCACAGCACGGAAAAAAACAGCGCGCTTTAATGATATGAAAAGTCAGCAGACTCGCACCGAGGACGCTCTACATACTGTACATGCGTACATCTATAAATCTATAACCTTTACTTTATATATACATAATAAAGAGTAGCTGAGAGAGAGAGAGAGAGAGAGAGATGGAGTGAGATGTGGACGTTTGGTGTGAGAGGTGTTTATGGTGTCCAATGGGTTGAAGCAAGGAGGCGGTAAAATTGTCCATAGCTCTAATGTTTGACAGGTAAAAGACCTTGCTGCAGGCAAACACACTCACACACACACACACACACACACACCTCTGTAACACATGCAGATTACTCAAACTATCGCCAGGGTCACGCACAGGGCAGACACACACCGCCATGATGTATAGGAGAGCATGTCTGGGAATTTTCTCTCGCCCTCGAACGCCAGCATACCAGAGACGCTGCAGAAGTGCAGAACACCGGTGTGTACGGAACGAGGGGGAAAAGATGGACAGACAGACAGAGAGAGAGAGAGAGAGAGAGGAAAAACTCATCTGATGAGACCCAGATGATAGGTCTTTTCTCTTTGCTTTTTTTTTCTTTTTCTTTTCATAATTCGCTCCTTTACTTTAATGCATTCTAAAATCGTGATGCCCCCTCGAGGCAGAGACACGAGCACTCTGACACTTCATTTCCCCGCCTGGGGAGGAACGGGTCAGTAAATCCGAGAACGTCACAGACCAGGAGAGGGGGGAGGGGGGGGGGAGAGGGTGAGACGGAGAGATAAGCAAAAGGAGGACGAGGAGGAGAGGCGGTGGACAAAGGGGTGGGGTCAGGAGGAGGAGGAGGAGGAGGCGCTTTAAACATGCTGCTTGGCCTTGAGTGTCCATTATTGTGTTTTTTTAACCAATTATTTATTTACCGTGGTCACGGTCGGAGGTCTGTCCGGACGTCCCGTCGTCTCTGAGTGAATAAAACCTAGACCAGTATTAGGATTATTATTATTTTTAGCACTACAATAACAATTTTTATTATTTTTTTCCCACAGAATATCTTTATTACTGATTCTTATCTATAGTGTTTTTTTTCATTTTTTTTCATTTTAATTATTTATGACATGTTTTGGTTTAAATGGCAGATTCACATTTTTTTGTGACATCGTTACATTTAATTTGTAATGACTACAAACGCTCTGTACATACATCTAAACACACACACACACACACACACACACACACATAAATAAGTGTACACCTATTCATCCTAAACGATCACACATTTTCAGGCGTTGCTTTTATTTTTGTTCGAATTAGAATACACAATCGCCAAAATAGCGTTCTTTGTTTTTTGTTGTTGTTGTTGTTTTTTTTTTGCCTTTTTTCTTTTTTTTTCTTTTTTCTTTTTTTAAGCCAGCTGCCACCAGTGACAGGAGATATTTCATCCTGTTGTCAGAATATTATTAATAAAACATTAGGACTAGAGTGCGGCACAATTTCTCCTTTCAATCACTCTCAGCATCTGCCATGAAAATTTCATGCTGTATATAATTTCCACTTAATGCGTTGCACTTAAAATGTCGGCGCCAGCGCTGCGTGGGGGATTCGAAAGGGTTAATTATATCACGTATCCGCCGAATCCCCGGGCCGCTGTGGCTGCTTCCCAAACAATGACTCGAGTGCTAGTATGCAAATGCACTTCTGACCTATTAGCCTCATCGTGATTAATTTATACAGTTACAGATTCATTTATAGGTTTTTTTTTTGTTTTGTTTAAAAGCTAATTTATTTTTTGTTCTATTTTTTTCTCTCTATATATATTTTCTATAATACATTTCTGTTTCTTGACGTGCGGTATGAGCAGAAGAGACGGAGGAGCGAGCCTGGTTATCTGGCAATACTCAGCCTGCTAAAAATTCATTAAAATGTGACATCAGTGCCGTGAGAGACAAATGATCTCTGGATGAAAGGGAACAGTGGGCCTTTCAGGGATTAGAGGTGCGCGGCTTCAACCTAGCAGCTAACAGCATAAACAGATTAATCCACTGGCAGCATAGCGGAGATCCGCGGAATTATTAAACACGAGCAGGGAGGGAAGGAGGGAAGGAGGGAAGCCAAGCCGAGGACTGTTGTAATCTGCCTAGTGCTAACAGTCTGTAGGTGTGTGTGTGTGTGTGTGTGTGATGTCTGGATGTGTGCATGTGTGTGTAAGAGAGCGACAGAGAGAAAAATTCAGCCCTGGTACGCTGAAACACATACGGTATGTTTTGACGGTAATGTGGGTAACCCGTCCACTTCCTGTCTGCTCACTTATAGAGGAACCAGGTGAGGACACCGAGGGACCGAGACGCGCTTCCTCAGTGGCTGCGGCCGAGGACAAAGAGACAAGCGAGAGAGAGAGCCAGGAGGGCAAGAGGACGGAGAAAGACTCCAGTAAGACCTGTAGTTTTGGTCTTTTGTCTCTGGCACCCTCCCTCCCTTCCTCCTCCTCCTCCTCCTCTTCCCTCCCTCACTCACTCACTCAGTTACTAACCCTCCCTGTTAACACACACACACACATACACACACACGCTCATAGTGTGCCTGGGTTTTCTGCCTCTTTCATCTCCACCGTGGGGCTTTTCCTGCTAATAATGGCTGCATGTGTGGACTGCATGTGAACGCTATCACAAGCCTCCCATTGACCCATTTTAATCATAACCATGTGACAGCGGAGACGCGGAGACGTGGAGACGAGGACGAATATTACAGAATGACCTGTCAGATTATTATTATTTATTTATTATTTATTAAATTTTTTTTAAATCAAATCAGTTGCTTGTAAATTTTTTAAGCTCCTTTCATTAATCTTCAGCGCACTCGCCGGTCCTCTGATGACATATTAATTTTGCGCGCGGATTAGATCGCACTCGTCTTACTTACTTACTTACACGTTGCACCCGCGTAACCCTTTATTTATTTAATTTTTCATCTCTCTCTCTCTCTCTCTCTCTCCCCCCTCCTTTTAAATCAAGGCAGTACTCCACCCATCATTGTCCCGACTTCAAAATCTACAAATCTTTTTCCGTGTAACCGGTAGGACATTAACAAGGACAACAATCCGTACAAAACAGCATTGTGTCGCGATCAGGGAACAGCCCCTGGAGCTAGCATCTGGCACTGTTACCTCGGGCTTTGTTATATTTGCTTTGCTAAATAAGAATTCATACACGCCTTGTTTTTTTTCTTTTCTTTCTTTCTTTTTTTATGTATGTATGTATGAGATGGAAATCTGTGGTCACCATGAATATTACATTGGATGTCTTTTCATGCACGCCATACCTAGAGCTACATAATGTTGGGTTCAATGGTGCAGAAGAAACGCTGAAACAGGGCCGAGCCTATTAGTTTAGCTAGTCATCTATCTTTGAGTCATATATATATGTGTGTGTGTGTGTGACAGGCCTGTCGGAGACAGCGGGCGAGAATTTGCACTTTGCATTATACGCGGCATCGTTTAACATCTCCGATCCCGGGCGAGGTCAGACGTGTGTTTTTTGTGTTTTTTCCGTTTCGAAGCCTGTTTGTGCTAAATAGCGATTTTTTTTTCACTTAAAACGCAAACGTTTTGATTTATCGAGACGTTAATCCATTGCTGGTGGATGAAACAGTCCGGGTTTAACCGTAACATGTTTAAGAGGTTTATAATGATGAACTTCTACAGTACTTGATGCTATTTTGTTGTTGTTGTTTTTTCGCTACAGTGTATCAAACATCACGTATACATGTACAGTAGTATCTTTCCAATACTGTATGTGCACCACGTGCAAGGTCTCCCCTGGTTTTAATTCACTTCCTCATTTTAATCTAGTGTCACCACAGATTAATTATAATCCAAATTGCATTTTTCATGCAGATATTTCCTAATCTGGATCAACTTTGTTTTTTTGTTTTTTTTGTTAAGATTTTAATAATACGTGAAACGGCTCCAGGCTACAAAAATAAACCCGCACCCATTAGGAGGGATAAAAATGAGCTGTCATTAATGCTAGCGCACCTCCTTTAAATTAGTAAGGAAATTAATCATTGTTCATAACACCATTTAAAAATAATAGCAATAATAATAATATCTTATGCAACGCTAAGTAAAAAAAGCACGCAATACACAGCGGCGGATATTTAACCGTAATTTAAAAGTATAATTTGGATTTGAGGCATCGCACGCTGAAACGAGCATTACGGAGCATTATTATATTAAAATGTATTAATCGTTTATTAGCATATTCAACCGAACAGCCCTACAGCTACATGTTCTCTAAATAAATCCAACATGGCCGCCGAGGTCGAGCAGGATGCGCTCAGGATTAGGAGTAAAACAGGAGCGGTGTGGCGTCTGACCTCGAGGTTTCGAAATGTGACAGTCAGATGTTATCAAGTGAAGCTTAATTCGTGACCTTAGAACCCGGGATCTACGTAAATCACTGAAGGTACACTAGAGGCCCAGACCCGGGATTATTTATAGCGCTGTAGACCGTCGGGTCCGAGGTCCAGGAAATTGAATAGTAAATTCATCCTGCCTTCATCAAGGAGGTCCCATATAATTGACATTTTCTGGGGGAATAAAATAAATGAAAAAAAATGCACGTAGAGATGTATTATTCATCTGTACGTTTCTGTACTAGTGTTTTATATCTTTGGGGAAAAAATAAATAAAAGGTAGAGGTTCTCTAAGGAGCGGTGAGATTCTCTCTTTTTTTTTTAGTAGGACAATCCGAGGCCTTGTAGAGATCTCTGACAGTTGTAAATAAAGATGGGTGGCCAGCCGGCTGCCCTGTTTCTTATAATGCATACAGCTTGAATGTCATAAATCACTTTTTGATTTATCTAATCAAGCAAGGTCCTGCTTCTCAAATGCATTTGTCACTGGGGGATGGGAACAATGTCACCGTTATTTTATCTCCTGCTTCATTGCTTTGAAGACAAAGAAAAAAAAGAAAGAAAAAAAGCTATTTCAATTAGTGGGAGGTATAAAAAAAAATACGAAAGTCAAGGATGACCTGAAATGCATTAGCCACCCACAGCATACAAAAGCATTTTTTATTTTTTATTTTATAGATAAGATGAAGCCTGTAATGGTCACGGTTTATAATTCATTCTCATTTTATCTCATTTCATTTGTGCGTCTGGGGTTTTTTATTTTTTCGTATGATACAACTCACTCTTCCTGCGTATTCATATAGACAGTATCAAGTTTTTTTTTTTTTCTCTCTCTCTTCTTCTTACACGGTATCCATTTTGTTTTGAAGTGCTTATGAAAGCAGTACGCTGATTAAGAAAATAAATCATAGCGATGGATCCTCATGTAGCACAAAATCCGATTACTCCCCTACGAACCAAATGCCCC
>JAQMYL010000019.1:20582877-20590377 GCA_030014365.1 Clarias pachynema
ATACATTTACATTCAGTATGATGGCAATCAATGGAAAAGACTCATCGCGCGCATCGTGAAACACGTTTGCACCCAGTTGTCCGGCAATCGGCTCCTCACCCTGGAAATAATTTAGTTGCAAATTGACTGGAAGATGGTGAAAATTGAAAGTTAAAATTAGAAATACTCATAATAAACAGAGAAGAGGGAGGGAAAAAAAAAAAAAAAAGGTCAGGAGATGCGGTACGGCAATGAGATTGGCTCGTCTGGCAAATGAGGTTTTCTGTTTGTCATGAAATGTATGTGACATGCCTCCTCAACGCTGCAGGGATATCAAAAAAAGAAAAAAGAAAAAGATTACCTAGCAATTTAAGGCTGTAGAAAATTCTCTGATGCTCTTGGAAATTTGTATTGTGTCCTTGTGGGGTTGTTTTTTTTTATTTTCTTTCCCCCTCCTGTGTCACTTTTCTTGACAGGCTAATATGTCAGGCTCCTGATATGTAGGATTACAATAAAATAAGTAGAATGCAAAGAATGAAATTGCATGCACATGCAATGGAAATTCAAATAAAGTGAAGACTAATATACCCTTTAAAAATCAGTGCATTTTTTATTTTTATTTATTTTTTTTTTTACATCCATGCCTCACAAGTATTTAGCCCAGAGTGACCAGATTAGAAAGAGGTAGAGAAAGAGAGAGAGAGAGAGAAAAAAACGAGAAAGAGAGAGAGAGAGATGGCAGCCAGGGGTTTCTTTGTGTTCTGCATACTCGGGGAGGGGATAAATTGCGTAGAGCGAGATGGCTGGGACGCTGTCTGCGTCTGGAGATGAGGGTAATGAAAGATTTATCACTCTGTGCAGCATTCTCTAAATACAACTGGGGGGCTGATTTCCTGAATTGAGCTCGGCTGAAATGGTAATAACATTTTTTGCCTCCTCCAGTGCTCTGTGTCGGGCACGGATATTTAGGGTAATGCTAGGGAAGGTGATTTGATAATCTATACACCCAAATAGCCTGGATAATGGTACCGTGACGTACAGCACAGTGATAATGCATTTGTGACTCTCCATTTATTTTGAATATCTTCATGACTGGAATTGCTTGGCCTGTTTTTATGGTCTCTTTTTTTTTGTTTTTTTGATATTGCAGCGCCGGCAATAAAGTAGATTAGTATGAGTCAGGGTTCATTCTGTTCTTTTTATATTTATGGTGCAGTGTTTGTTTGGGTTTCACTTCTCTAAGACCTTTACTCAATTTTTTTTTCCCCTTATAAACAGCCACCCTGAGCTATGCTTAATATCATCGCCTCATGTTTGATGATGAGGTTGTTATTTTTTGTGAGGAGTAACTTAAGATGTGCTTTTTTTCAAATTTGTTTTGTAGGAGGTAATACACTGGCTAAAGAAACTCTGGAGAATGCCGCAGTGGGCAAACGTGCACTTCAACAGGAGAAAGAAAACGACGCTCCACCCAAGAGGCCCAAATCCGTCGAGGAGAAGACGCTTACCAATGAGCAAGTGAGTTACTGCTTCCCATGTTTAAATCGATGGGTCTGTCTTTATGTTCACGCTGAGGCTTATGAGCCTTTATATCGCATTAAATTATACGTGTTACTAATTAAAATCATAATGCATTAACGTAACGCTTTTCCATTAAGACCGCAGCACTTGAAACTGTTCACTGTAATCAGAGTCAGTCAAAGTTCCAAAGGATACACATCACTTTTTATTTCTCATCTTACACTTAGAATTTCTGAATATCTAGAAATTTCCAGATATCCTGTCCACCTTCATGGCCAAATATCGACCTTGACCTGATGAACTGCTTTATTTCAGGTGCAGCAGTGTCCGTACTGTAATTACAGCAGCAAGGATGCAAACCGTCTCCAGCTGCATATCATGTCCCAGCATTCCATGCAGCCCGTCATCTCCTGTCCCCTGTGTCAGGATGTCCTCAGCAACAAAATCCACCTGCAGCTGCATCTCACACACCTCCACAGCGTGGCTCCAGACTGTGTGGAGAAGCTGCTTATGACGGTACGTACTGTGAATCATTTCAATCTGTCAATTTCAAGGCTGTCGGGTTTGCCGTGACTGCGCAGGACATTTTCTCTGCGCCATATACTCTAGTAATTAATACGAATAAAACAAATCCACCCGTAAGAGCCGTAGTTAATGTTCATTTGTTCAATTATCTTGAGTCTCTTTTATGGTGCTTTGTTGTGGTTTCACCAACAGTGCATGTACCTGATATTTATTCCAGGTGGGGGGTCCGGATGTTACAATTCCAAATAATGCATTGATACCCGTACAAGACAAAGCCCCGTCTGTAATGAACCCTTCAGCCGAGGCATCTGAAAAGCCCATAGGTAAGCTCCATACAGCCTTTTAATAATTAAACATACTACACTGCAAAGATAAAAAAAACATTCTGTGAAAGTCAAAGCAATAATTTTTCAACAAGCTGTGTAATATATTCCTATATCCTCTTTTTTTTATTTACAAAAGGAAACAACTCAAAGGATTCGAAAAATAGCACAGGCACGGACAAAAGTGACCTTGAGCTTGCCAGTGAGGAAGTCCAGCCACCAAAAGAGGCTGCTGAAGCTCCAGATTGGAAAAAAGCCCCTGGCCAAGACAGGAAGAGCCCAGATTCCCTTCAGGAACACCTGAGCGACCTGCAAAAACGCCAGCAGCTCTCCGTCTCCGATCGTCATGTCTATAAATATCGCTGCAACCACTGCAGCTTGGCATTTAAGACATTGCAGAAGCTTCAGATACATTCACAATACCACGCAATTCGGGCAGCCACAATGTGTAGTCTGTGCCAGCGCAGCTTCAGGACATTCCTCGCCCTCAGAAAGCACCTGGAGACCGGTCACCCTGAGCTTAGTGAAGCTGAAGTGCAGCAGCTGTGTGGAAGCCTACCGCTCAATGGTGATATCACAGAGAGTGAAGCAAGAGCACTGGAAGAGGCACAAGCCTTAGAACAGGAATTGGACAAAGATGACGAGCTGGACCAGGAAGGAAAGGCCAGTCCTACAGGAAGTGACAGTAGCTCCTTGCTTGATGAGATGGGCTCTGAACCGAAGCGGACACTGCCTTTCAGAAAAGGTCCGAATTTCACAATGGAGAAGTTTCTAGACCCGTCTCGTCCATATAAATGCACTGTGTGTAAGGAGTCTTTTACTCAAAAGAACATTCTGCTCGTTCATTACAACTCTGTCTCACATTTGCATAAGCTAAAGAAAGTTCTCCAAGAGGCCTCAAGTCCAGTTCCCCAGGAAACCAGCAACAATATCGACAACAAACCGTACAAATGTAATATATGTAACGTTGCTTATAGCCAAAGCTCAACTCTGGAGATTCACATGAGATCTGTCCTTCATCAGACTAAAGCAAGAACTGCCAAACTGGAAACAAGCAGCAGTTCCAGTAGTGGAAGTGGAAATGGATCTTTAACATCCAGCAGCCCTGTTCCAGTCAGTCAGGGAAACACAGAGTCTGTGAGTTTACCAGTATCATCAAACAAAGAGAACAATGTAGATGCCAAAGAAGTCAACATAAAGCAAACTACTGATCATGTCAATGTTCAGCAAACTCATCAGTCCACCCCGTCACCAGCGCAGCTTCAGATGCAACTGCAGCATGAACTTCAGCAGCAGGCTGCCTTCTTCCAACCACAGTTTCTGAATCCAGCATTCTTCCCCCATTTTCCGATGACACCAGAGGCTTTGTTACAATTCCAACAACCCCAGTTCCTTTTCCCGTTCTATGTTCCTGGCACTGAGTTTAATATCAGCCCTGAGCTAGCATTGCATTCAGCTGCATTCGGGATGCCAGGCATGACTGGATCATTCCTTGAGGATCTAAAGCAGCAGATGCAGCAACAGCACCAACTGGGCCAACAGCAGCTACAGCTTTCTCAGCAACAAGCTCAACAGCAAGCCTCTCAGATGCAACAGCAACAACAAAAAGCCCAGCAACAGAGCCACAAGCCTAAGCTAGAGCCCAATCCTGTGTCTGTGTCTGAGATTCAGATGTCCAGAGAGGCGGAAGAGCAAATGGAAAAGCAAGACAACAAAGCGAAGCATGAGACTGTCAATGATCCTGATAACAATAAAGAGAAAAAGGATTCCAAAAAGCCTAAATTTTCTGAACCTTTAATTCCTCCACCACGTATCATTTCTGGGGCCAGGGGTAATGCTGCAAAAGCCTTACTAGAAAACTTTGGTTTTGAGCTAGTAATTCAGTACAATGAGAACAGACAAAAATGCCAGAAAAAGAACAGAGAGGAAGAAATAAGTGACAAATTAGAATGTGGTATGTGTGGGAAATTATTCTCCAATATGTTAATCTTAAAGAGCCACCAGGAGCATGTGCATGGTCAGTTCTTTCCCTATGTGGAGCTGGAGAAGTTTGCACAGCAGTACAGAGAGGCATATGATAAGCTCTATCCGATAAATCCACCTTCTCCAGAGACCCCTCCTCCACCGCCGCCACCACCGCCACCTCCACCACCCCCAGCACCCTCAACTCCAGCAACCATCCTTCCTACCCCTACTACAGTAGGAAAGGCACCCACACCATCTCCAGCACCCCTACAAGCTCCACCTCCTCCACCACCACCCCCTCCTCCACCACCTCCGCCACCTAGTGCTCCTCCACAAGTACAGCTTCCTGTCTCTCTTGACTTGCCAATTTTCCCACCATTGATGATGCAGTCCGTGCAACATCCTGGGTTACCCCCACAGCTTGCGCTACAGCTTCCAACAATGGACTCTTTATCCTCTGACCTCACACAGTTATGTCAACAGCAACTGGGACTGGATCCAAACTTCTTGCGGCAATCCCAGTTCAAGCGTCCTCGCACCAGAATCACAGATGACCAGCTGAAAATCCTTCGCGCTTACTTTGATATCAACAACTCTCCTAATGAGGACCAAATACAAGAAATGGCAGAGAAGTCTGGCCTTCCACAAAAAGTCATCAAGCACTGGTTCCGCAACACACTCTTCAAAGAGAGGCAGAGAAGCAAAGACTCGCCCTACAATTTCAACATTCCGCCCTTGACCACACTGGAGGATATCAGAGTGGAATCTCAAATAAGTGCACTAGATTATAAGACTGACTTGGCTATGAGCAAGAGATCTTCAAGAACTCGATTTACAGACTACCAACTCAGAGTCCTGCAAGACTTCTTTGATACAAATGCTTACCCAAAAGATGATGAGATTGAGCAGCTTTCTACGGTTCTCAGTCTGCCGACACGTGTGATCGTGGTATGGTTCCAAAATGCCCGCCAAAAGGCAAGAAAGAGTTATGAAAACCAGGCTGATACCAAGGACACTGAAAAGAAAGAACTTACAAATGAGCGTTATATCCGAACCAGCAACATGCAGTACCAATGTAAGAAATGTAATGTGACCTATCCCCGGATATTTGACCTGATAACCCATCAGAAGAAGCAGTGCTACAAAGATGAAGATGATGATGTTTCAGATGAAATCCACTACGAGGACTTGGTTGACAGCTACGAGCTGATCACATTGAAGCAGGTGGAGTCATGTAAACAACCAACTGCCACAGCGAGCAGCTCTGGCTCCAGCTCCCCGCTGATGCCCTCACCTCGACCTGAAATAGGAAAAACTTCACCCAAACCTGAGATCCCCAGTGAGAAATCAAAGCAGACGGAGAATACCCCTTCACAAGCAGCAAAACTAGTAGCTGATCCACGACCATCTAAAGCTTCTACGCCTCAGCCTCCTCCACAGAAAATGTCTCAGTCACAAATGACAAGGCCGCACTCCCAACCTCAGTCTGCAGCTGTCCCATCCAGTCCTCTCTCCATTGCACTCTCATCACTTACCAACAGCATCCCCCCTCAAATGTTACAATATCAGTGTGAACAGTGCAAGATAGCTTTCCCGACTGTCGAACTGTGGCAGGAACATCAGCATATGCATTTCCTTGCAGCTCAAAACCAGTTCTTGCATTCGCAGTTCTTGGAAAGGCCACTGGATATGCCCTACATGATATTCGACCCAAATAACCCTCTAATGACGAGTCAGCTTTTGTCCGGAGCCCTTTCCCAGATGCCATCACAGAGCAGTTCCGGGCTGGCCTCTGCCACTGGCTCTGGTTCCTTAAAACGTAAGTTAGATGATAAAGAGGATGGTTCAAATGATAAAGAAGGTGGAAATGGTAGTGAAGACCAACACAGAGACAAACGCCTCAGAACTACTATAACACCAGAGCAACTTGAGATCCTTTATGACAAGTATCTACTTGATTCTAACCCGACAAGAAAAATGTTAGATCATATTGCCCATGAAGTGGGTCTGAAGAAAAGAGTAGTTCAAGTCTGGTTTCAAAATACCCGTGCCAGAGAAAGAAAAGGTCAATTTAGAGCTGTTGGGCCTTCCCAAACTCATAAAAAGTGCCCTTTTTGTAGGGCGCTCTTCAAGGCTAAGTCAGCCCTTGACAGCCACATACGCTCGCGGCACTGGCACGAGGCTAAACAAGCAGGTTTTAGTTTGCCTCCAAGCCCAATGATGCTTCAAGATGAGGGCGCTGAAAGCCCACATAAATACAGTTTCATGGAGTGTCTATCACTGCCACCAAAGACTGAGGTAAATGATTGTGAACTTCCAGCTGCATCCTCTACCCCAGTCAAATCATCTGAGGCACAGCTAAAAAACTTCTTGAGCCCTTCATCCTTAAAAGCAGAAAACAGTGATGAGATCGAGGGGCTTAACATGAATTCTGCAGACATTTCATATGATATGAACAAAATAGATTTTGATGAGACTTCATCAATTAACACAGCTATAAGTGATGTAACAACAGGAGATGAGACCAATAATGAGGTTGAGAACCTAACATTTAACGGTGGGGAAAAAATGGGTGAGAATAGAATGAATACAGCACAAATCTTAACTGACTTAACTGAAGATAGATTCCCCTTCAATATGGTGAGCCCAGCTCTAAGTTTCTCTGGCAAAGACAGCGAGCTGTATTTCAGTTCCAGAGACGACGACCTAGATGAAAACGCTGATAAAAGTGAAACTTCGAGTTTGGCTGATCCAAGCTCGCCTAGTCCATTTGGAAGTGCTAATTCCTTCAAGGCTATAAAAGGTGGTGCAGAAAGACCAGGGCACAAACGCTTTAGGACCCAGATGAGCAACCTACAGCTTAAAGTTCTCAAGGCTTGCTTCAGCGACTACCGCACTCCCACGATGCAGGAGTGTGAAATGCTGGGCAACGAAATTGGACTTCCAAAACGTGTGGTGCAGGTTTGGTTTCAGAATGCCCGTGCAAAAGAAAAGAAGTTCAAAATAAACATTGGAAAGCCATTTATGATAAGCCAAGGGTCTCCTGATGGACCGAGGCCCGAGTGTACTTTATGTGGTGTGAAGTATACAGCTAGACTTTCTATTCGCGATCACATCTTCTCTAAGCAGCACATTGCGAAGGTGCAAGAAACTCTGGGGAATCAGGTGGACAGAGAAAAGGATTATC
>JAQMYL010000019.1:20595377-20598004 GCA_030014365.1 Clarias pachynema
AAATAACATGGTTTTGGAACTTTTTTTATTTTGTCACAGACCTGTTGTCATAGTTGAAATGACGTTTATTGTAGATGGTATTTGAACAACTTCTTCTGGAAATAGTTCATCAAGTATGTTTGTTGCTCATTGTTGTGATACATTAAAAACTGTATCTGCAAACCATTTCTGGGTGTCTTTAAAACACACACACACACACACACACACACACCTCTCTATAATGCGGCGCTCTGTAAGAAGACGTGTTGGTGTGTACAGGGTACATTTACACCGTGGTGTTCGTGATGTCTTACAGTAAAACAAGAATAAAATCCGACTAGAGTTTGAGGCAAATTCCTGAAAAACAGGCGATGTGAAATATAAGGATTTAAAAAAACATTTATTTGGAAATTTAGTGGGCGGGGCTTGGTGCCAATCATCAATCCCCACTCGAGGCCGGATTTTTTACTGTCGTTATTTAAAAACATAAACAGAAAAAAAATCTTCTTATCTAGAGCTAGGGGTTTTGTGTTAAAATTCTGTCTTGTTTGCTTTTTATTTCTTAATCTCTTTACCTTTACCCGAGTTTAGAAGACTTCACTCTGTTAATTTCCCCCAGTTCATACCTGATCCTCTTTTAAATGTTATTACAATTTTTTTTCATGGTGATTCATACGCTCTGGATTATCCCTAGACGTGTCAAATAACTGTAAGTGGACAGGTGTTATATTAAGCTCCGCCTCCAAAGAACATACATTTATTAAAAACTATTATTAAAGTATCAGCAAAATATTTACACCACATATTTAATGCACTGCTGCATTCTTGATTCTGATTGGTCAGAAGATATTGATTAATTTTATATAACATCAGCTCTGACAGGATTGCAGCTGAAGATCACAGGTTTATTTATTGTTAACACACTCTGTGGACTCGCACCTCCAGGGTGCAGGGTTCGATTCCCGCCTCGGGTCAATGTGTGATGGTGGGTTTCCTCCAGGTGCTCTGGTTTCCTCCCACAGTCCAAAGACATGCAGGTTAGGCTAATTAGCGTTCCCAGATTCTCTGTAGTGTGTGCTTGTGTGTCCTGCGGTGGATCGGCACATTCGGGGTGTACCCCGCCTCATGCCCTGAGTCCCCTGGGACAGAACTCACATGACCCTGAACAGAATGAGGCGCTATAAGAGGGTGACTGAGTGAGTGAGTGAGTGAGTGAGTCGTTCTATAATACTGAATAATTATAGTTCTAGAGTAACTTAAACACACGTGCACGTACTTGATGTGGTCAAGTTTCCTATAAGGAGATTTTATATGTAATGTCGGCTGTGGTGTAAGAGGAATAAAACACGTCAGGATATTGTGTTATAAACATATAAAAAAACAATCTATTTGTAGACGAGTGCTTATATAATCTGCTTGATTATATCACTGTGGTGTTGATTAATTACCTCTCACACTGGTGTATTACTGTGTGTTTGTATTTCTTACTCATACACTATATAGACAGATTTACTATAGTTTCAGACTAATTTGGAAATACTCTCTCTTTCTTCTTCTTCTTCACACGGCCCTTTTTTTTACTGATTTCAGGAAAGTTTAACGCCGTTGTACGTCTGTTATTTTTCCCACAAACCGGCCTACGTTTCCCCTGTCCAGTGCAAAATTCCACAGCGTTCTGCGACTAGATCGGATTTGACCTTTTGCGAGAACAATAGCACCAGGCATTTCGGTTCTGTCTTCTCCCGATGATGTGAAACGGCCTTCCTGTCCTTCCGCAGTTGTTTGCTGACATTTTATACCCGGCGTCTCATCCTGCTCGCCCCGTATGCATCCTGTGCAGAAACTCGCGTGATTGTTCTGTGGTGAGAAAAGAGCAGCTGAAGTTAATTCCCAGCGCAGCACTAAAGAGGCCTCGGCTCTGAGCGTCTGAGCTCCGAGAAATATTTGCACATCTGTGCTTATAAACTCGCTCGACATCTCAGCGAGGAGACGGTTTTATCAGAGAGCTACAGATGATGAGGTCGGGTTTCGGGGGCAGACGGAGGTGAACCGGGTTCTGCTTTAATGCCGTGTGTTTCACTATGAAACTTATAGTACATTGTTAAGGCTTCGATTGTGAAAAAAAGTGAAAAGCTTGTGCAACCGCCCATGAGCGAAAAACTAAAAATAGAATAATAGAGTATATAAAAAGAAGGAAAATATACAAATAAAGATATAAAATCTGAAATAAGAATATATAATTAAGTATAATTAATAATTAGGTATTTACACCTGACAACTCGAACCACAAATCTAACCATTATCAAGAATCTCATACATATAGATTAGTATTATTGTTTTTTTTTTTTTTTAAGAGGTTTTGCGTTTAAATATATTTTTAAAAAAAAACAAAATATTTGTCATATCAAGTGTTTCCCAAATCAGGACGTGTGAGTTATAAAATTTATAAAGGTGTAAAAAAAATATATAAATCAACACTCCCATACACACTGTTAATCAGTGTTTTATTCCATTTACACCACAACAATTTACAAATATTAAAGAATTAAAAATAAAAATAAAAATAAATAAATATATATATACAAACCGGATTCCAAAAAAGTTGGGACACTAAACAAATTGTGAATAAAAACTGAATGCAATGATGT